>RJWM01002465.1:0-128401 GCA_004363535.1 Dasyprocta punctata | reverse complement strand
TGAGGTAGGCGGAGCGTTGTGAGTTCGAGGCCGGCTTGGGCTACAACCGCGAGCGCAAGGCCGGCCTGAGCTACACAGTGCGACCCTGCCTCAAAAAACCAGGGCCGGGAGTTTGGCTCACTGCCTTAAGCACCTGCCCTGGCAGGAGCGAGGTTGTGAGTTCAATCCCCGGTGCCGCAAAAAAAAAAAAAAAAAAAAAAAAAAAAAAAAAAAAAAAGAAGTAAAAGAACTAGTTAGGAAGCAGTTCTAAAATACAAATAGTAGATAGTAAAAACTTAAAAAAGGCAGCCTTCCTGAGATCAAATCAAAGAAAAGTTTGGGAGGCAAAATGCATTATCCACTTTTGTTAACATTCTAATGTACCAAAACATTTCTAGATTTATGTTTTTAAGTCACCTCAGCTTCTGCTAAGTTAAGAGATTCTAATTCTTGATGGGGAAATGTTTTCATTAGTAACCATCGAAAGTCATTTTGTGCTATTTATAATTGTGGGCCTGAAGATAAAGATTCAGGGTAAAAGGAGTCCAATAGCAAATAAGGTGAGATGCAATCAATTGCAAAAGAACTAATATAGGATCCAAAGAATGGAGAAATTTGATAAACATCAGAAGCACAAAGATGAAAGGGCAAAAGACAGGCTCTTAATGTGACAACAGAATTATTTTCCTATTCGTAAGAACAAATAATGCCAGCAAACTTTATACAGTATTACTTTATTCTATTCTATTTTATTTATTTATTGGTAGCAGGAATTGAACTCATGACCTCACACTTGCCAGGTAGGCACTGTGCCACTGAGCTATATCCCCAGCTTTACTTTATTCTGAGAAACTGTTTACAAATACCCTTTTGAAAGGTATTTGTTAGGTAATAAAGTTGTACCTATATTCAATCTTGTTATTTTTGGTAATGTTTTCAATCACAGTTTTTAACAAATCATAGTAAAGGAAATTAGGAAACAGAGATTCATTAATAGCAAGCATTCTAACACATTTTCCATTACAATTTAGAAAAGTTTTTCATTTATTTGCACTACATCATTTAGAGTTGTGATACTTTAGAAATTAAAAATATTTTTAATATAATGAGGAAAATATAGTAAACTCAGGGAGAGTTAAATAGCTTCAACTACATTATCTTGGCCTTGTGTGGATCCCCCCACCTGTCTACATGCAAATTTTATTTCAGGATTGATGCAAAGATAGTCATCTAATAAAGGTATGAAACACAAGTTTAACTCAAATGGCCCAAATTAAAAAAAATACACATAGAATATCTGTTTCTGTTACCCAGCAGAGGGAATAATTTGGTCTACATGATGTTGTGCTGACAGTCAATGTAATGTTATGGCTAGGAGCATGAGGTCTAGAGTCAGATGCAGCTGAATGTCAAGGTCTAGGCATGAAAACAACTGTGCTAGTATGTTCGAGTTCATTAGTTTCTTAATCTGTAAAAGAAGAGGAATAATAAGATTTTTGTGAAGATGAGATGAGTCAGTGTATTAGCCCAATCTGTGGAATATGGTGAATTTCTAATTACACAAAACCTTTTCTAATTTAGTAGCATTATTATATGTGGTAACAGTAATGGTGTTAGTAGTACTAGTAGTTGTTGTTAAAAGATGATTTTCAAAATAACAACTAAATCATGACTTTCATACAGACACAAAAATGAACACAAGTTAAAAATTGTATGCTATCAGTGAGGGAGCTGAGCAGATGCTCTGGCTGGTTTAAAAGAGAATGCTAAGAATAGACATATTTATAGATTCTGAATATTAAACGGAATGTGAAAATGGAGGAAAATCCAGCTTCTTCCTCAGCAGAGAAGGGGAAAGTACTAGATATGTACGAGTTAGAAATTATCTATAGGTAAGATTTATTTTGCATTGCTCGAGCTCTCTACAGTTTATAGTTATAAAATAGCTTTCTCTCAAAACTAGAAATTGGGGAGAGTTATGCTAAAGACAATGTGTATTTTTCCACTGAGAACAATTTTCCTCTATAGAGTAGTGTGGTAATGAGTGCTAATATTTTTGGGTCATAAGTAATATATGCGGCATAAATATCCCCTTAAAAGGTTTAAATGTTAAAAAAAATGATTCTGAAAAAATGGCAGACACAGGCTTCAAAAGGTGTTATAGGAAAGATTGTTGTTGTAGCATCAAATAAACCAGATTTCTACTCCCATTTCTTTAGCATCTACCAGATGGTTGACCTTGGACTAATCATGTAACCTCTCTGAACTTTGTTTTCTTCCTTTGTGAAAGCAGGCATTGAAGCAAATACTCTCCGAATTGTTTTCCTGGACTCACTTGTGCAGATAGGGTTCGATGTCTCAATGTGAATTTTATGTCTTCTATGGTAACATACCTGTGGATGATTGCGACTTGGCTACAAATGAGCGATGTATTTGAGTTACTGACTTAACCAGTCTCAGTAATTGACAAATCATTAGGGCCTTTGAAATGTCACCCATTTTACTGTGTAAATTTAATGAAATGCTAATGTAATTTTGCTAAACACGCAGTTCTTATCATTACACATGATGGATTGGAGATATGAGTTTTCAATGGTAGTAAACTGTCATAGAAATAGTGATTAAGCACTACAATTATGGGAACACCTACCTTTCATGTTAGAAAGTCATTTTCTTTTCTCAGCTCATGTCAGTTAAAGTGGTAAGAGTCTGAAAACGTGAGGCAAAAGGTGTGTACTGAAAGCTCGATTTAAGAAGATTCGTTTCTTTCTTTCTTTTTTCTTTTTTCTTTTTGGAACCGGGGAGTGAACTCACGACCTCACGTTTGCCAGGCAGGTCCTTTAATCACTGCGCTAAAGCCCAGGCCAAGAAGATTCAACTCAGACTCCACACGCCTGGTGCCATCTGGGTGGAGAGCCTGTGGCGCTAGGATGCTGCGTGAGAGTTTAATATATAAATTCTTCAATTCAGCGTATTACATGACTTGAGGTATTTTAGTAAACATTAGACCGTAGCATTTCCTCTCACAAAATCAGTCCTTACAATGAAATTTTAATGAAATATCTACTATAAAATTTAAAAACGCTATTAAATGTAAGAGAAGTGGAATAAAAGAAACACGGGGATTAACAGATTATTACAATTTATCTGTCATTCATTTTAAAGCACACAGAATTTTGATATTCATCTCAGAGATCCTCCAGGTATTTTGTGTCAACCTCAATACTTCCTTTCCTTTCCTGAAAGAATCAGCTACCAATACTGGAAATCGAATTCAGGACGTCGTGCTTGCCAGGCAGGTGCTGAACTCCATCCCGGCATCTAGCCTGTTCTTTAATCATCTTCTTTCGTATCTTCACAATTTTTTTTTTTTCATCAAAGTGTGGATCTCTAAACACTGAAGTTTCGTTTTGGCTTCTGCTTAAGCATGCCTCTTCATTCCTTTGAAAGCAGTTTTTATTTTACTCGATGTATTTGTGGGAGAATATAGCTCACTTAACTCACAAAAGGTCCAGTAATCTGAATTTCTGAATGCACTGGTGGT
Organism: Dasyprocta punctata; assembly: GCA_004363535.1. Taxonomy (NCBI): domain Eukaryota; kingdom Metazoa; phylum Chordata; class Mammalia; order Rodentia; family Dasyproctidae; genus Dasyprocta; species Dasyprocta punctata. Next base: position 124,878 of record RJWM01002465.1, on the reverse strand, counting down.
AGAAGAGCTTAGTGAGATTCCAGTTCTCTTTCTGGAGGGGAGAGGGACACAGGCATAGGCCATGATGTGTTCCTCCGATGAAGGGCGCATAGAGCCTGCGCACTCTGTTTTTGTGATGTTGGCAGCCATTGTAGATTTATGCTGGGATTCGTGAGTCTACTGGAAGTGTTTTGGATTTGATTTCTTACATGAAGGACCACCGAAAATGTATGTATAAATCCCTAATGCATTGAAACGGTGTGTCCCTGGTGTCATTACTAAGTTGGCATAAGTTCATGATGTTTAGATGTATTTATTTCTCTAACACTGACTAAGTTTACCTTTACTGCTTTCACTCCACTTCACAGTCCTATGGACATTCTGTGTTGCCTGCATGATACTTGGAAAGCTCAACTTAAAACTGCTGAAAATTGGTCTCTAAGTTATTCTCCCGTGTTTGAAGATGGCCAAGACCATTCATTCCAAATCTCAACAAAATACCTCTCCATAAGTCAAATTATGAAAATGACTTTTGGGTCAAATTCCAGGGCAAAAGAAAAAATTCCATTTGTTACTGTAATGAATATCATCTGAATTAAAGTCAACAATTTTGCTGAGCACTTTGTGTAAGGAAGAGGCCAAAGCGATGCACAATAGTATCCTTGAGTGGAGAATCTTCTCAGTCAAGGACACTGTATACAGCAAAATATGTAACTGTCAGCAAGTATTTTCCTTGAGCGGTTTTCAGGAGGTTTTGCACTGACTTGGGTCTAATTTAATCAGATAATTCTTAACTCTATACTTAATGAGAAAAAAAAAAAGCAATTATTTCTAGCCTTCTGTTCTCAAATTTGAAATTCTGAATTATGTGGAGCCAAGACACCTTCCAGCTTTAAAACATGACTCCAAGACAGGGTTTCTCAATATTGGCACCCTTGATAATTTGCTCTGGGTGATTCTGTGTTAGGGGACAACCTACACATTGTACTGTATTTAGCAACATCTCTGGCCTCCATCCATGTGAATGCAGTAATCTCCTTATAACTTATGACAGCCAAATATGTTACCAAACATTGCCAAATGTTTCTTGGAAGCTGGAATCTCCCCTGATTGACAATCACTGATGTGAGAAGTCCTTAAGGCATTCTCTTGGAGGGAAGTATGTAAAATACCTAACCCATTGTTACATTTCAGCAGTGGTTTGTTGTGATAACAGTGTGATCACAGGACGAATTGGGTGTGGTTCTGTGCGTCCTCTTGTCTTTATATAACAATATCTCCAAATCTCGTAATTTTTGGATACTTTATAATTTTTTGTTTATATGATTTACATATTTGTCTTGCAAAATATAGAAAGAAATCAAAAAGCTTCAAAATAATCTGTAATCCTGTCCTACAAATTTAACCAGTATTTGCACTTAAGTTCTGTCATAAGATTTCATCTTTAGGTAGCTACCCATCTACTTGTCATTTAGTTATAGAAATATATTACCTAAACAATTACAAATATAATAATCAAAAATACGTTCTTTGGATCATTATACATGGCCATACTTCTTTAATATATTTCCACAATACTTTCTATTTATTCTTATAACATTCTCATTTTTTGATGTTTGAATTTAACTTCTTTTTAACTGATACATAAAAACATCAGGATTAAGTCGGGTGTGATAGCAGCTTCTTGGCAGGCAGAGGTGGCAGGATCACTTGATTCTAGGAGTTTGAGGCCAACCAGGGCAATGTGGAGAAATCCTGTTATAAAGAACAAAAACAAAAGCAAAAATTGTACAAATTAATGTGATATCAAATGATGTTTTGGTGGATGTCTACATTTTTTGGTACTTAAACCTGGTTACATATCTATCTCCATAAAAAATGTATTACTTTTATGATGATAATATTCAAAATCTATATTTTTGAAATATACAGTATTTCATTATTATTTATAGTATGGGGCAAATCTCAGACATCATCTCCCTTTCATCCATAAATAGTTAAAATATATTTCTAAATCCTAAGGACTTAAAAAAACTATACACGATACCATTTATCTCATCAAAAATGAATAATAATTCATTAAATTATGAAGTGTCCAATCACTGTTGAAGGAAAATGACAATTTAAATCCAATTACTGAACAAATATGTACTGAATCTAAATTCTTGGGCTATCTTGTATTTTATTAAACAAATTGCTTTAAGCAGCGAAAGAAGTATAATTTAAACAGAGATTCCAGTTCCAGGCAGTCAGTGTTTTTCACATACCAGTAATCCACACAATTATTTCCTGGACAAAATCAGGAAGATATTTTCAGGAGGAGTTTGTTCTAATCTTTTCTGTGCTCAGGGAAGCCCTCTGGTGGCCAGATGAATCTTACATGCTTTTCTGGGCCATGTGTAAAATTGTGTGTGAGTGTGTGTGTGTGTACACTTTAGAGAAGAGAGGGAAGAGGACAGTCATTGAGAGGAGATGGGAGTGAATGCTAATGTATTTATTTCCCAAAATACTCCTAGGTCCCCTTAAAGCTGTTAGGTTAACTATGGTTTCAGCTATAGCAAAGCCACAGAGTTTGATTAAATGCAGCCTGGTGCAGAGGCTAGAAGACCATGATCTGAGTCTTCGATGAATCAATTCTCTAGGTCAATTTGCGTTTTTGTTTCCTATTTCATAAAATAAGAAATCATAACAAATGAACTGTCAATCCCCTTATAATCCTTCTGACTGACACAGTTCTATAAAATAGAAACTGTCATCAACTGCTCCCTCAGAAAGCAAATGTGACACAGCTATTATAGTTAAAGTATTCTGATTTTGAAATGGTTGGAGAGAACTGTGAAAATTCTGTTATTTTTGATGAAATATTTGCAGTACTTTTCTGCAAAATTTAAGTTTATAAATATTTATTCATTCAAAAAAATGTTTACAGAGAGCCTACAATGGGCAGTCTGCTAGCTGTTGGAGTGGAGATGGGAGGGGGGGTTAGAGATAAGCATAGAAAACAAATATATGAAACCTGTCCTAAAAGAGCCCTTAATTTGTAGATCACAAAATTAGCAAGTGGTGACCCATTTGAAAAAAAATTAAACTTAATGAAATAAATTACAGTTATTTAAACCACAGCAGCAATATAAGTCATTCTGCTATAGGGATAACCTACATAAAATAAATCAATTGCATGCACACACAATTATTTGGATTTATATGCATTATGAGTAGTGAGTGTAAATTAGCAATAATAGTTACAGTTACTGACCTAGGTGCTTTTAATGTATCATTCCATTTACTATGATAATGCTACAAGAGACTTATTTAATAATCCTTATTTTCATTTTATATTTGACCAAATGAAGGCACTCAAAATCTGGATACCTTGCTGAAAGGAGAGCAGCTAGTGAGAGAGAATGCTGAGATTTCACCTCTTAGTTTCCAGTCTCACTTTGGCACACCTAAGTGCTGGACTGTTGGCATACTTAGCCAAAAACCACTGTTGTAAGGAAAATATTGATCAGAGGAGATTATGTGTTTAGGTTTTCTAGTCCTAGAGTACTAAAATGGAAAAGCATTGACAATATTGCCATTCCTTCAATTGTTTTAAAAACTACTCAATGTAAGAAGATTTATAAGCAATCAAGTTAGCGACAGATTATTAAGCACTATTTTTATTGTGGAAAAAACTCACAAAATTTATTCTATTAGTATATTCTCAAGTCTACAGTAATTGTGCACAATATTGTACAACAGACATCTAGAACTCTTTCATCTTGAGTGATTAGATCTGTACTCGTTAAACAGCAATTTCCACCTCCACTTTTCCCCAGCTTCTGACTACAACTACTGTTTTTTACTTCTATGAGCTTGGCTACTTTAGATACTGCCTTTAAATGAAGTCATGCAGTATTTATCCTCCACTGGTTTATTTTGCTTAGCAGATTGTCCTCAATTTCACCCATGTGGATGTGTATTAAAAAATTTTCCTGGGACGGGGGTTGGAGAGAACAATGGCCGCAGCAGCAAACAAGCCCAGTCTGGGAACTGGTGCCATGTGCGGGCCGCAGCTGGACTGGAAATAGCCAGACTCCAGTCCCTTCCAGCATGCGGCCTGGCAGACAAGAAGTACCATCTCCCCCACTCCCCCAAGTGACTGACTTATCTGGAAAAACACAGGCTGTGATGATAGTTATCGAGGCAAAATGCCTGTAGTGCTTTGGTGTTTCACTAACATTGCAGGTCTAGGGCCAGTGGTCTGGTCATTGGTTCAGAGGGTATTGCTAAGCAGTGTGTCATCTAGGGGAGTCTCCTTCTCAGGGTTGCAGTCATTGTTGATTCCCTATGGTCTTGTTTTGAGGTCCTATACCATTTCCATTGTTTTGTTGGGTTGAGTTTTATTCTCTTTTGTTTTGTTCGATTATGTTAAATCTGATGGCAGGAGAAGCAATTTCAAGGATAGCAAGATACATTATGCTAGCAATTTTGGATTTACTATTGGCTTGTTGTGAAATCCTTTTTTGCATTCATTGTTTTGTTTTTATTGTTTCTATTGTTATGTTTGATTTATACTATGTCTGAAGTTATCTGCTGCTATTTTGAAGACATCAAAAGGCATTATGGTAACTACTGTTGATTTCATAATGTTTTGAAGTACTGTATCTCTTACACTGGTTTGTTTTGATTGGTTTTATTCTGTTATATACTCTTTCACATAAAAAAGAAAAATTTTTTAAGGAAGCGTAATACTCTATTGTAGATATATGCCATGTTTTTATTGTACTCATTAATTCATTGGTGAGCATTTGGGCTGTTCTTTCTACCTCCTGGCATATATGAATAATATTACAATGAAAGTCAACATGTGTTCAAGATTTTGTTTTCAGTTCCTTCTGATAAATACTCAGAAAAGAGATTGCTAGATCAAAAATGTATTTATTTTGATATTTAAGATACTTCCATACTATTTTGCATAGCAGCTACACCACTTCACATTTTGATGAATAGTGTACATGGTTTATAATTCCTTTGTTGTCTTCATTGACACTTAATATTTTCTGGAATTTTAAATTCTCTTTTGTTTTCTAATGGTTACCATTCTAACAAATGTAAGTTGATAAGGTGATATCTCCTTGTGGTTTTGATTTACATTTTTTCTGATAATTAGTGATATTGATCATCTTTCTATGTATCAGTTAATCATTGGTATGTACCCTTTGGAGAAATCTCTATATTATCATTATTTACTTCGGTTTTTGAAGCAAAACTCACTCTTCACCGTTAAAGAGATTAAGTTAATTTAATTGAACCTGCTGTACTGTGTGTACGCTGAACATATGTTGCAGGAGGTGCCATGGATCTGTAGGAATACACATCTTGCATTATGGAAAAACAGCCTGTACCACAGAAAAGGAAGTAAGCCATGTCTACACTATCCCTGCTGTAAGGCAGTATCTGAAATGTGTTGTAATGATGGAACTAGTTGAGGCAGTGATGAAGTGAAAAAGGGATGTATTAATCAGTCCCTACTTGTTTAATCACAAACAAATCTGACTGGGTGGGAGTCATCACAGGAGAAATCTGAGGCTCAGTAAGTCAAACATGTTAGCAGCAAGTAGACCAGCAAGTCACAAGTAGATCAGTGTTTGAACTGGTTCCAAAATCTATAATCTTTTCTACCACAATATTTTGCATGTTCTAGTTTGGGAATTGAGAAAACTTCAGAGAAATTTTACTTTAGAGCTGAATTTTATATGATGTTAGAATTAGAGGGGAAAGAGGGCCTCACTGATTTTTCTGCTACCTTTGTGATTTGTCTTAAACATAAAATGATAAGCTCCATGATAATGCAGCACATGAAGGACATGGGAGGGAACAATTTTCCAAAGTAAGAGTTCAAAGCTCTGTTCACCCCAGGAACACTGTTCAGTTCAAAAGAACCTAACCGTTTTAGAGAGGGAGGTTTCTAATTAGTCAGTCGAGCATGACTCTTTCTATGGTTGTTTTGATCTATGCCCATTTTTCCAGGGACTTCAGATCATCACTTTCACCTGGAGTAATTGCCCTAAACTGAGCCTCTTAAAACTATTGAGAACGTTTCCTTGTTTATCTGCCCAAGCTTTCAGCTATTCCCTCACTGTCAAATGCAAATGGTAAAGCATTGAATCTGAATGCAATGGGCTCCACACAGTTAATAGGTAAATCAGGATTATGCAATCTGGTCCAGAGGCAAGAAAATAGATCCTTGGCCAGGAAAGTGGTGTGAAGTATGTGGTTCATGGCAGCTATGCCAGTCTCATAAACAGTGCTCAAAATGGGATGATAAATTATTTGATCATGGATACAGTTTGGATCTTAAATGGTCTTCCAAAGGACTGTGTGTTAAAAGTCTTGGTCCTCATGATAGTGGTATTGGGAGGTGAATGGGAGGCAACTGAAGAAAAAGAAAACATAATTTCCAACTGACAGAATCAAGATGGGGCTTGTGAACAAGATCATCTGACATCCTCAACTTTAAGCACAAATTGAGCTTTGAAGGAAAGAAAGTGAGACAAAGGCACCTGAGGAGGGAGCACCTGGGCCACAGTGTGAGATCCCAGGCATGGCATGGGCCACTGGAGGTCTACCACGACCGGAGGCCAGACCCAGCTCTAGGGTGTGTGGCCATGTGTGGGGTCCTACACCTGGCTTACTGTCATCATCTTGAGTTTTAAAATAAATTTTGATCAAGAGGTCTTCATTTTTATTTTGTACTGACACCAGCAAACTATGCACCTGGTCCTGACAGATGAAAAAGGAAGTAAGCATTTTTATTTTAAATAAAAATATTGAAATCCTGTAAGATTTTTTAAAACTTTGTTTTAAAGAGAATAAAACCAAGCAAAATGAAACAGAATAAAGTCAATCAAAACAAAGCAGTGTGACACAGGATTTCAAAACAAGATAACAAAAAACAACAATGGCTACCATAATGCCTCTTGTTGTCTTCAAAATACCTGCCCACACCATCAGACACAGTAAGATCAAACAAAACAGAACAGATCGGAACCAACAAAAGCTCAATCCAGCTATTCCCTTTCTGGGCATGTTCCCAGAAAAATTGAAAATATCATGCCACAGTGATATATGTGCACCCATGTTTATAGCAGCACAATTTGTAATAGCTAAATCTTGGACACAACTCAAATACCCGTTATCTGCAGAATGGATGAAAAAGATGTGGTATTTTTATACAATGGAGTATTACTCAGTTATAAAAAGGATAATCTTGAGGTTTTTATAGGTAAATGCAGGCAACTTGAGATCATACTTATAAGTGAAATAAATCAAACTCACATTTATAAATATCATATTGTCTCCATAGTATAAAAAATAATAAAAAATGAAAGACTGAAATACTGTAAGATTTTAAATATCAGAATAAAGAGTCTAAATTTTATGATGCAGGGACAAGGAAAGCTTGGAGTCAAAGAGTGGAAAGACCAGAGTTATGGATGAAGCAAACAAACTGTTTGCATGTTGGGTGAGAAGAAGTGAGAGGCATGGAATTGTCTTATTGGTGGGATCAACATCTTTACCCATGTGCACAGGGCTGCCCTGTTGTATGGCAGCTATGGCAGCATTGTTTTAACAGTGCCCTATTTTATGTTAAAAATATCCAAGTTGGGATGATAAATTATTTTATTGTGGCTGTAGTATTTTAAATGTCCTCAGGGTTTCAGTCACCATGGTGGTGGTATTAGGGGGTGACAGAACCTTTAAGAGGTAGGGTCTAATGGGAGATCTTTAGAACACTGAGACCATGACTTCGCAAGGGATTGTGAGACTGCAAACTTTTTCTCTTTTTTCCCTTACTGCACCATGAGCTGACTGGTTTTGCTCTCCTACACACTCTCACTATAATGTACTGCTCTGATACAGGACCAAATCATCAGGGCCAATGCATCATGGGCCAGAACTTCCAAAATTTGGCCAAAATAAAACTTTTTTTTTTACATTTTGATACTAATGCAGTCACTGATTTATTTTGAAAATCAAGGCAAATGAAGCCCTGCATTTGGATGAGGTTAGTAGGTGGTGCCTGATAGATTACAGAGGACTGAGAAGATCAGAAATTGTCAAATTTTGATTCTGAATTTTCTTTTTAACATGAAAACTTTCTGCAGATGCCTATGTGCTTATGGCTGAGCTTCTAGTAGCTGTTGCTGAGGTAAATCTGTGATCTCATAAAACAAGTCTGACTTCAGCACACTCTTAAATAAACATGTGTTTTATTAATAACTAGAGATTTGAAGAGGTGCATTACATTTCTGAGTGAGTTGGTAGGTATCCTGTCTAAAGTGCTCACGGGATGTCCCTTTTTAGATTGCACATCACTAACAAACGTCCAATATGTCAGCAGTTAGGAGAACATAGTCACAGAAGCAGGATCATTGATTTAGTGTAAAAACTCAGGTGCTTGAGCATGACATTCAAGGGAGGCTTTTGCAAGTCTAGGCAAAATTGAAAGCAGAAAATGTTATTATTTGAAAAGTTCACTAGCAGAGGGCTGAGCATCCACCATGGAAGTAGGTGACAGTGTATATACTGAGGGATTATGGAGAGTGGAGGAGGTGGTTTTGTGTTCGTATGTATCTTCATTTCAGTGAAATAAATATTTGATTTTATTTAATTTTTATATTGGTTGTCTGTATGATATTTGCCTTGAAATATTTTTTTTAAAATCCATTAATGAGTTATCTGAAGAATACTGTAGAAGTCTAGGTTTGAACCCTGGCTCAATGATGCATCAGTTTTGTGAATTTAAGCAGTTCCTGAACTTCATTGTACTTTTATCTCTTCATGTAGAAAATGGGATTATCGATGCTACTCTGCAGGCTGTCATGAGGCTAAGGCAGGTATAACATGTGACATGCTCTAAAAACTGAAGAGCAGTTCTCCAACTTTAGCAAACATCAGAGTCACCCAGATGGCTTGTTGAGACACAGATCACTGGGCATCACTCTCCGAGTTTCTGATTTAGTAGAGTTTGCATTTTAGCAAAAAATACAAATGATTGTGATGTTGCTCCTTGAGGGACCATGTGCCAAGAACCACTGCTTGCAGCTCATGTCAATCTTTTGGTAAAGGTGAAGAAACAACTCCTGTCTGCCTATATGATCAGTTCTTGAGGGGCAGTTTCAAATCACAAACTCAGACATATCAAAATGTAAAGCGAAAAATGTTCACACACTAAATATTTTACTAGAAAAGGAAGATCTTGTTTTTGTGAAAAAGATAAATAAAGGAAGATTGATATGAATCATCATTGGTTTTATGGAAACAAAAACCAGGGATTATAGTTCCAGCTTAGTTTCAACTTTATAATGATTTTGTTTAATTATGGTATGAGACTAAACATGAAGATGCAGTAGTGTGAAATTAATACTGACAATACTAGGCTTGCCTTGGCTCTGCAGATTAACCAGCGTTTTACTGCTTCAATAAAGGAATGAAGAAATAAAATTAAAAACTGATAGTGAATGGAATTACTTATTGGAAGCTAGTGATTATGTCAAGCTGTCACTCCCACAGACGGATTAAGCACAGAAAGACAACCAGATAAATTATAAACCACTCTACGAATCCCATATCCATCTCATCCACAAGCTTGGTAACAAAGGAAATTTGAAATCGACTTGGTCATGGCAGATTTGGGTTGCATGTTTAACATTTCATAGATTCCGAGCATCATAAAGAATAGAGATCAAAAAGACCTTAGAGGTCATGTGAGATTAGATTTCACTTTTGGAGGCATTACACTGAATTATTCAATCTAAAATGAAAAAAATGGGGTGGGTGTTTCTTCCCTTTTTCAAAAATTTCACTATAATCCATTTTAGTGAGAAAATAATGTTATGGAGTATAGCTCACGTGAAGCAGAAATTACCTTAAAATATAACAAGGATATTTCTCTGCTCTTTTGAATAGATTGTGTTTATTTTACAATTCTCCTTTCCTTTTCTTTAATTCTCTTTCTATATTTGTAGATCACCTATAATTCTCCCTAAGGCTGACTGGAACAAGGATCCATTGTTTACTAGCTGGCTTCTGGGAAAACTATGATTAAACACAAGTCCTGTCTTTAGCAGAAACGAAGTTGCGTTTTCTCTGTATAGGATAAAGAATTGTACAATCCCGGAATATTAGCATTGACAATGACCTTCAAGAAATTCTCCATAAAGACTACTTTTTTTTTTTTATCAAATTATGGCATAGCCTGATTTTCTCTTGCCTTTGTTGCTGGACATTTTCATTCTTGAAATAGGGTCTTTAAAGAAAAAATCGTACTGAAGTCTTAGGAAGAAGTAGTCAGTCTTTACAGTGAGGTGTGTTTGTTTGTACCTGTTCTTTGGGGAAGAGTAAAAGAACCTGAAATATTTGTTTTAGAATAGAACTTTGATCACAATGTATTGCAGCAGAAAGGATTCTGAACCCTGAACAAAAGGTAAAACAAATGAAAAAGAGATTATGGAATCAGAGCATCAAGCACCCAACAAATAATGGTGGGTTCTCTGTAGCCTGAGAAATCATCTGCATGGTCATGTTGAACCAAGATCAAGATGGTTTTCTTTTATATAACAAATAAAATCTGACTACTTTTCAATAACTGAGACCATAATGGCTAGATTTCAACAAACACAGTGGAATTCTCATTCTTACGAGGCACAATTCTTAATCTGTTGTGACAGCCAATCCTTTCTGTTTGGCTAGAATTCTCAGTGGGGGAAGGAATATGTAACTGGAATTTTTATTTTCTTCAAGAATTTGCTGTCAAATAATTCCTTGTATCTTTCCATTTATCTTAGCAGTCTTCTCACTTCGCCTTTGACCACCTCACAAACTGGGAAAAACAACAAACCTTCTGGTACGATAGATTTCCTGATCATCTAGGAAAGTTTCATTATTTATGGTAAGGATTCACTCCAACTTCATTGGAGCCTTTTGCTAATAAAGTTCTGTATTACCTTTTTAATACAAGTTTATTTTTGGAGCTTTCTTCCATATGAAATGTAACTCTCCTCTGCCTATCTCAGAAAAACTGTAGTTAATCCAGGATTCTAGTGAATCAAGTGTGATTTTTTCAAAATGCTGTGCATAGTTTTTATATATAGTAGCTAATTATTAGTTCTTCGTGTTTAAGAACTTTGCTCTAAACCTTTACAGCACTTACAGGTACTATTACTATACCCATTTAAAGATGAGGAAAGAAAAGTATGGGAAGATTATGTGCACTGTCCAAGGTCAGATGACATTTAGGTGAAGGAGCTGGTGTTTGCAATAGAGGGTGTTTTTGCCAAAGTGTATGGCTGTAACTACTAAGCAAACCACCTTCAATGTACAAGGGAAAAAGCTTTGCTTCATTTTCTCCTAGAATATTTCTGTTTTACTGATAGCATGTCTCTGGTCTTCAATTAGACCGAAAACTAAGAAGGCAATCTTAGCATTAGGCATATTTCTTAGTGTCTTTCAATAAATTAATTTTGCACAACTAAATATACTTCCTTTGGAAAATTAAAGTCAGTAGAAGACATGCTTGGTAGAATAGGCAGCTTTAGAGCTTGTAAGTGATGCATTAATAGGTTTTTATTCAATGTCATTATAAGAAATTGATCTCAGATGCTAGAAAAGGGAATTGTTTATGGAAGTCTCAGACTCACCCATACCCTAGCATGTATTTTTCATAGCTCTTTCCAACTCACCTCCCACTTACTGTCAGAGCAGTAAGAAAACATGCAAATTTAGGGATAAATGTAAGTTCTTCAAGAAATATTCTGATTCAACTAAGAAAGGCTGATTTTTAAAAAGTTTTTAACCTGTGCTTTCTGAATGATGTGACTGTAAACAAGGCAAGAACACACACACACACAAAAAGAATCCTTTATTTGGGAAGGATCTGCTTGCTATATCCATCTTTCTCTTTTTCTGTAGATACTGGCACTCATTATTATTTCTACCTGTTTCTCAAAATTATTTAAGAGATATAATTAGTATAGCATGCTTAAAATATACCAAAAATGAGAAAAAAGGCAACAGATGAAACAAACCAAGTTTTAAATACTTACTAACATAACAATCTTTTCAAATGTAAAGAAATCATGATGATAAAAGTAATATCCTGAAGGTATTTTTAAAACCTACTTCATGCCAATAAATACATGTATAGCTTAAACTCAACTTTCTTTAGAAATTAAACAATAAATACAGAGAAATATAATAGTTGCTTTCTTATATATCCACCAGAAACCCACAGGATAAGAGACAGAAATATGAAGTATAGACTTCCATTTACAAGAATGATCTTTATTACTAGGTTGATGCAGCCTTTTCTTTTTTAGAGATTATTATTGTACTCAGCAGAAATGTTTGTGGATTCTGCTACATTTTCTATTCAGTGATAAAGATCAAATTCTAAGACCCACTCCCACAGAAATTCTAAGACAAAATCTCCAAGATCATAAAACAAGATAATACCTTTAATCGGAAAGTCAAGAAATGCCATTCCAAGTATTAAAATGGAAAGCACACTCCAGAATGTAACTGTACAGTGTCTTGTAATATTTGCCATCAAATCTAGTGAGGGTAAAGAAAGCTAAATTGGTACTGAGGTGTTTGGTTCGTGATGGTTAATTAACTACTTATTTGGAGTTAGAGATTGATCACGAATGTCACCGCTGAGTGCGTACGGCTTAACAGGTACATTAAACCTAGATTTTTGTATAAGGTATTTTCCAGAGGGAAAGGAGCAAGACGAAGAGCCCATAATACAAAATTGAGAAGACATCTGTCACAGTGGCCAAACCTCCAGTAGGCTGAATAATGATTATGAATCTATTACTATTGATATATTACATAAAGCTGTGGGAATAGAGAGCTTTTCAAATTGCACAGAGAGTAATCAACAGCCAACAGCTCTAGCTCCCGGCTCTCACACCTGCTGCGCCTCCTGTGGGAATATTCCCACTGCCAACCCCCTCACTGTTGACAAGACAGAAGGAATTTTCTTTCACCTTTAGTTTGGCTTTCAAATTATCAGATAAATCATGGCTACTTAGTCCTACAATGAGAGTGATCGCAATCATTTTAAAACTCCATTATTGAAGTCATTTTCTGAGTCTTCTCCTTAACCTCACAAGTCTAATTAGTAAAACTTGCACCCTTGTAACCTCTTTCTCTTCCGATCCCTCTCAGCTACACATCATATACTTGAATGAAATTCTAATAAATTATAAAAACTCACAATGTGCCCACTTTATTTCAAGGAAACAGAGGATGGAGAGAGAAAGATAAATATAAATGAGAGAACTGTGGAGGGTTTCTTTAGAAGTTTGAAAACAATTCTAAGGTGGAAATGTGTTTTTATAGAAAATAGAAATTTGGATTATTGGAAATCAGGTTTAGATTCAAACTCTAAGGAAACTGTGGACTACTCAGTGCTGATTACTATGGGTGGGTAAAAAGCTTGGTGGTCTGCATTGATTTGGGACCAAAAATACAGTTGTTGACATTGATCAGAGGTTAAACAAATTGAATTTCCTTTGTGACTTTCAATCTCATTTGCATTCTACCTGTAAAAAAATGATAGTTGGTACCAGTTATCCTGTGTAAGAGTTTTATCTAAATTCGAAAAAAGGACCTCTTTTTCCTTAAGAAATGCTCTGTCATAAGTTTACAGCAAACATTCAAATCTGTATGTTTAATTGTGAAATACCCTCTAGATCTGTGAAGTTTCCCAGTCATACAACCAAACCCAATTATTTTGGTAGGTCATGTATGATTGTACCTTAAAAATTCCAGTGGACTGGTTTTTACCAATTCTTCACCAAACTGTATTCACATAGGTACACCTTGAGCTTGTGTTTGCATCCAATCTGACACCTTCAGACATACTTCAGTGATTCTCACATGAGCTATGAACTCTGATACAAGTAGTATTTGTGGTAGACACTCTCCCATCTTCTCTGTTACTGTATTTCTTTTTGTACTTTCATTCTGATCCTATCCAGTTCCAGACTCCTGACTCCATTTCTTATTTAGGCCTTTTATATAGAATATTCTTTCTTTCTTACTTTTTCTTTCTTTCTTTCTTTCTTTCTTTCTTTCTTTCTTTCTTTCTTTCTTTCTTTCTTTCTCTCTTTTTTTCTTTCTTAATTTTCTTTTTTTTTTTTTTTTTTTTTTTTTTTTTTTTTTTTTTTTTTTTTTTTTTTTTTTTTTTTTTTTTTTTTTTTTTTTTTTTTTTTTACCAGGGATCAAACTCACAACCTTGCAACCTTGCCAAGCAGAGGCTTAAGCCACTGAGCTAAACACCCGGCCCTAACATAGAATATTCTTGACAGCACTCTAATTGTAGTTCATATGTCATATGTAGTTACACAATCACATACACACAAACATGAAATGGCATTTTCTGACAATGAAACTAGTAAAATTCAGGATAACAAAGATAAAAAGATACCTCTGAAAGTTATAAGATGTTATAAATATTTTACTGAGGAAGCTTGGAAAATATTCCAATAGGGTCACAAAGGCATGCTTAGACCTGACTTGAAGAAACTGTTACTTAGAGGAAGCCATCTGCATACAAGAGTGGGGACAAGAATTTTCAGTGTTTGTCCTATGCATCCTAGTGGAGATGGCTTCCTGGCTACAGATATCTGTCCTATTTATTTGTACAAAAATGTTCTTTGCTTCAAGAGGAAGATGATTGTTCATGAGGTAATGGTTGATGTGATTGGACCTGTTCTTACCAAGTGACTGATCCATAATTTGGTCTCCTGATAGGTTTCACATTCAGATCAGCCCTAAGTCTGGGTTCAGGCATTTTTTCATTTTTTTCACTCTATTAAACTTCTAATGTTTATGATTTCATTGTTGTTGTTGTTTTGTTCTTGTTCAAACTTTTCCCTCAGTGGTTCTGTAATTGAATCTGCTGGAACAAAGTGACATTAGATTAACAGGAGAAAACGCATAAACAATTTATTAATGTGCACACATGCCAAGAACCATACAAGGTATGAAATGTGAAGGGCCAGGGAACTGAAACTCGAATGTCCTCTATACAGGGGACAGAGAAGTGGTGGTGGTGACAAGGAGCCTGTAGGTACTTCCAAAGGGACAGTAAGTGATTTTAGGGGACATGAATGTGCCCAAAGAACAATATCCAGGGACAAAATTTCTGTGAGTTCTAGATATGGTGTTTGATTTTTAAGTCTCTTCCTCTGTGATTTGTTTCATCTTCTTTGGTTAATGAGATTTTGGTAAGAATTTTTAAGGCAGTTGTGTTTCTTTTCGGCAGTTTTTGGGTAGGCAAGGAACTTCAGTGAAAGTCCTAAATTTGCTGTTCTCCAGGTGCTCTTGATTTGAAATCCAAAGTGGCCTATTTTAGAATATCATTTTCTGAACTTCAACATGGTAAGTGGACTCCAAAGAGTTAGCTTAATCTTAATTCCCTAGAACCTGTAATGCTACATATCAACATACTGATCACACATGGTTTTTGTGCAGAAAAATGGATTCTCTGACCCATGTGCACTAAACTATTCTAACATTGTAGACCACCGTGTGTGTCTGGGGGAAAGGGCAGCTATAGACAGCACTAGTAAGTCTTTCTTTTAGCTACCTAACATATTAGATGTACTACTCTTAAGGTGGCTGCTCAGTCAGATTTCTGTCTGAAATTCTGGAAGCTCTTGCTTCTCATGATTACAGGAGTAGCTCAGGTACCATACTGGCTCTTTATCATTCATCGGCTTAGGTCAAATAGCTGAAGACAGGAGGTGGGCACAGTGTGCAGGTGTATATAATTCATTGGAACAGGAGAGGTCATTTGACCCAATTTGGAAAATCAAAGATCTTTCTAAAAAAATTTTAAGTTGGCATTGAAAATATATTGATTGATCCCATTACTGGAATTATGACAAATGAAATTCAAAGATGTGGATGGTCCTGTAAACTGGGAAGCAGAGCGAGAAATAGACATGCTATGGCAGAAAGAGGAAGATAAAGGACATAGAGAAAAAATTTGTGGGGCTCCTGAGTGCTCTCTTATTCTTTCCACCTCTGACCATGATTTTATCCTTGGATTTTACAGAACTTTCTGGAAGCTTTACAGACATTCTTTTTTTTATTCAGGTGGACTCAATATAACTTTATCTTCACTATTGTAAGTCTATAATTCTGAATTTTTGTCAATTCACATGATTCTTTTACTCATTAGCTCAATCAGTGGAATATCCCTTTTAAGTGTATTCAAAATTCATATGTGACCCAGGGCAAGTCACTGAACAAGATTCTCAGTAAAATAGGACATTTGCCTCAGAGCACTGTATTGGTGAGAATAAAATGATTTAATATATAAAATCTGATTAATAATGCCCAGCACACATAGAAAGCACCAAATATTTTTAAACTTTATGTCTATATTTGCATAAATATTATTAGTAACAAATTTTCAACAAAAATGCATACTTGGAAACCTCTTAATGCTTTAGCTCACCTTGTATCTCTAAAATGGAATTTTATTTAAGATTTCCAAACATTCTAGACTTAGATTCGTTTATTAGTTATTTCACTCATTTTTTCAAGCAACAAGTTACTGAGCCCTTCATATGTTTATGCATATTTCTATTTGTAGAAAGATTGCCATTGAATTTCTGTCTAGAAACAGTCTTATTTATGCCACTCAATTTAGGATTTCATTAATACGATGCTTTCTCTCGATTTACATTTTATCTACATAATCATCTTTTGGCTTTAGAGAAAATGGAACTGATAAAAAAATTGCTCTTTGAAGATAAATCTGAAGCAGATAGCTAGACAACAATGTTTATTTAATAAGCAAAAGGGACACAAAGGTATGTACATTTTAGGTTTTATAATTACACAGGTGAATGAATGATTAAGATGAATGGAATCCCACTAAGGATGGTTACATGTGCCTGCACCTTGATCTTTCCTTAAAAAGAGACTTCTTTGATGCTTATGAACATTTGTTCCAACTGGCCCAGTGAGTATTTGAAGCTTATTCAAAGGTCACAGCTTTGGGCAAGACTTCACTCATACAGCAGAGATGGGCTAAAATACAAAGGAATGCAAATACTTAGAAGTGATAGCTGGTAAAGCAAGGATTTCTAGACTTCTTTACTTAGGTGTTGCTTTAACATTAGAGAGTTCCAAGTTCCACTTGGAAATGTTATGGATAACTCTTAGGAGGAAGTAAAGAGACCACATGAAATTTCTGCCCACAATACACAACAAAACCTGCTGTAAACAAGTATCAGTGAAAAATTCTTCACTGGACATTTGTAAAGTGTTCTCTTAGAAGCGATTGAAAAAAATCACTGTAATCAGCATTCATCTCCTTGGTTTGGTAACTGAGCTAAGAAGATAAAGCTATTACATTAAAGTTGGGCATTAAATCATGACATCAGAAATTTTAACCCTCATCAGTTGCAATAGTAATACTTTTTAAGAGGTGTTCCAGTTTAAGGGTTTTCAACATTCAATCTTATGCTTTTCAATTCCGTGATGATACCTTCATTTCTTACCTTTTTGATCTCAGCTCTATCAGATAAAACATATCTTTTAATGCCAAATATTTTGTAATACATTGTTTACTGTTTTGAAATGAAACTAATAGATAGCAAAACTAACAGCAATATAATTTAGAAAAATCAGCATACTATTCAAGCTTTAATAATTTTAAGACATAAAAAGAAGGTAATTTCATTAAAATAATTTGCAAAGTTAGAATATAAGATTCTACCTAATGCTGACACCTAAATGTCTGGGATGATATATGAAAATTTTGTGCATTAAGTTGAGCATTTTCAAGATAATATTCATTGTTTCCTCTTGCTAACTCCCTAGTATACTCATCATTAGTAGAACAAAAAAACACTGCCCATAAGATTCTAAAACTTCTCCACACATCCAGTGATAGCCTCAGTACTAACCATTATTTTTTTAAATCAATTCTAAAAGGAAATGAAGCCATCATTGAAAATGACAACAGTCTATATATCAATATTTCTGCATATCACTTACTAGTATCAAAATAATAAGTATAGGTAATGCTTGACTTAACAATGGTTCAACTTAAAAGTTTTTGTCTTTACTATAGTGCAGAAATGATAGCCGTTCAGTAAAAAATATATTTCAGAGTTGTTATTTTCCTAGGGTAGTGATGTAGTGTGATACTCTTTGCAATGCTGTGCAGTGGCCATAAATATCAGCTTTCCATCACCCACACAATCCAGAGAGTAAACAACCAACTATCTACAGTGTACTCTATTGCTAAGCTGTACAGTCTGACAGAGATATATTAAACGTATTTTCATCTTTTGCTGTTTTTAACTTCTAATTTTTTTGCAACATGCCCCTATTATAAATTGAGGAGCATCTGTCTAGAAATAGTTTTCAGTGCTCCATAACTCAGAGCTAACTATTTCTAAGGAGTTTTGCGCTTGCTGCATGTTTTTGAGTAATTGGCAGAGGTTTCAGGCACAAGGATAATGTAAAATACATACCCTTCTCTAGGAAATGTTCTTTTAAGATAACTTAAAATTGGTATTCTTTTCTGGGAGATTATCAAAGCTTGTTGTGCCTTTATAAGTTATGGACATTTACCAAAGTCAAGAAATATTGAACGGAGACAATTGGGAGTTTGTAGGCACTGATCTATTTCTATTTCCAGATAAGAAAGGCAATGTACACACCCAAAAATAATCTCAATGGTAGATAGCATCCTAACATTACTAAAAGGAGACTCTCCACATACTAGCAGTTACTGATCAGCCAATCATAAGCCAAATTAAAGGAGATGTTCTGACTGTGTGGTTTAGACATGTCTGTTTCAATTAAAATTTTTTCCATGCTCTAATTTAGTCATAATTAAATAGAAAAATTTTCTTATCTTTTAGTTTAGATCTAAAGTCTTTTAGACTGATCTGAGGTCTTTTTCAATATCAATATAAATATCTCTACCTGTATTTAAAGTATCAGCTTGTTTGGTCTTCCTTTCCTTTCCTTTCCTTTCCTTTCCTTTCCTTTCCTTTCCTTTCCTTTCCTTTCTTTTCCTTTCCTTTCCTTTCTTTTCCTTTCCTTTCCCTTTCCTTCCTTTCCTTCCCTTTCTTTTCCTTTTCCCTTCCTCTTTCCCTTTTCCCCTCTCTGACCCCCTCCTGTGCTCTTCTCTTCTCTCCTCTCCTCTTCTCTCCTTTTTCATTTTTTATTTTCTGGTTGTGAAACTTGGGACATTTTGGTGCCTTGGGCAAATAAAAGTGACCCAACCATCAGTAGAGATATAGTAGTTTCCCTGAATCATGTTGCCTCAATAGCCTCTTAGTAACACAGCTATTAAATTGCAAGTTTAGTCAAAGTTGACTAAAGGTTTAGTTAGTCAATAAGCTCACCAAATACAACTCACAGGGCTGGTATAGACAGGCAGTAAAATTTGTGATTAAACATCAGCCCAGGACCCGGATTGCCTTCTTCCTGGATATGTGAACATGGGTAAAATGTGTATCTTTTTCAAACTTCTATTTTCCAAAAAATGCTAAAATAATGCTATTTCCCTGATAGGTGACTTGGAGCTGTACGGACATTCACATGTGAAGTACTTAACACCTAACACAGCACAAGAATGAAATAAATGCTGTCTTCCCCACATAATATTTCTGTCAATTACAGATCATCTGTATGAGATTGATTTTATAGATTAAAATGGGAGCTGAAAAATTCCTCTTGCTCAGTGACATCACGGCTATCACCACGTTGTCATGTAATGATTTACTTGTGTATCTATGGTGATGCTGGTGTAAACAAATCTAATGTACTGCCGGTCAGATGGAAGTATACACTATAATTATGTACAGTTCATGATACTTGATAATGATGAACATTGTTAGTAGTTTGTGTATTTTGATCATTATTCTACACCATACCCTTATTTATTAAAAAAGTCAGCATAAAATAGCATGCACTGTTGTGCTGGTAGCAGCTCCATATATCTCTTGATTACTGTCTCTTGATGTATAGGTATAAGCTGCAAGTGTACTACTCTGATTTTGCACAATGAGAAAAACCACATAATTTCACATCTCTTGGAAGTATTCCTGCTGTTAAGTAACATGTGACTGCTTTAGATAATATCATTTGTTTCCTCTTTGTCTCCATCAGTTTTATTTTTAGGGGAAATTCTAGGTGTAAAGAAGATAAAGTCCAACCGGAGTATTCTTTAGGCCACTTTGAGACTGTTCTGGCTAGGGTCTCTCAGGATTATTTAGCCTGTACTCATTAAAGATCTTGAGTCAACTAAAACAGGTAAATGTAAGACCAAACCCTATTTTTAGAAATATCCAACAGTCTATCTTGTGACTTGTGTCGCATCTAAAACTTTCAAGTGTTATTTCTGAGTCTGTCCTGAAAAACGAGCAACAGGTAAAACTGGTTCAATAGACAGTGCTCTGACGCTATGGTAACGTAGCTCACAGTTCCAGGGCTGTATTGTTTATACCCTTGGTTTCTTAATTTCTAATATGTACAACTTTAGGTTTGAACTAAGTAAAAACATGTAGTTGTTTTTTTAAACTCTGTATACTTTAATGTGGCAAATTTTATGGATTTTATTTGAGGAAATTAGTTATTTATTGATGGTCATGGAATTGCTTGAAATCCATACATAAATATAAATAGCAAAACTATTTTACTTTTAAACTTCAACTAAATGAGTTTAATTTGCATGCAATCAAAGCACTGAAGATTGTGCATTGCATGCAGCAGCCTGTCCCACATCAAAGAAACTCCAGACATCAAAACAACATCAAGTTCTAAGGAAGTGATTCTCTTATTCTCCTTCCCACTAGGCATGCTGGTGTTTTCTCTCCTGGCCTTGGTCAGTTCAAGGCAATACCAATGTCTGTGGACACCATCAATATCTGACTCCATCCTAACCTCACAGATAGTGAAAAGGTGCAAATTCTGGCACATGAGTGTGAAGTCTAAATTTAAAAATACAAAATTGCACAGGGAGTGAGGATGCTCAGTGCTTTTTTCCTTCTTGCAGCGATGGGCAACTCCTATCACAAAATTGGATTTATAGAGCAACTCTTCCCCTTCTTTTTCAATTTTTTGGCATGAGATCAACATGAAAACCTTGCATATCCTTGTTAAGCCTGGCTGAGCCAGGACACAATGACCTTTTTCATGTTCTGTCTTTTGTTGGGTGGGTTTTTTCCCAGTCTTCTTGTTGTTTCCTTGGGGAAGGAGAATACAGCACCAATGAAACTGTAAGATTCTGGCTGGGTTAAAACCACACCAGGGTGGCTTACACAGCCCTAACACTTTCAGAGATCATTTTTTATTTTATTTTTGTAACAAAGATTAAAAGGCACATAGAAAATAGCACAACGGGATTCAATTCACGTGACAAAAGGAAATTGTACCAAGTTTAATCCATTCCCATTACAGTCTCAAGATTGTAATCTCCTTGGATGCTGAGCCTAGGAATGATTTTTTTCCTCCTACAATATGCATCATGAAGTTGCTTTGGATGTGGTGCTGTGGGCTGGAGGGAGGCGGCACAAGTTATATAACATGCAATTTAAGATAATGGCCTTTGAAAGGAGAAATTAATATAAACAGAGGAGGCCAACAAAGCTTCAGTCATCTAGAATGTAGTTTCAGTCACTACTGACATTAAACAATATCACCCCCACTGAGGCGACACTATGTTTATTATCATTTAATTTCTTGCCCAAATCAGTGCTTTCTTATCATGATGCTGCAGGAATTGCAAGCTCTGTTATGACTAAACTGGTGGAAAAATGCATTCATCTAAGTGAGTAACAAGATACAGGAATTGAGCTCTCTATCTTAACCTTTTGCGGCTTTTAAATATTCCACCGAAAACATTAGCAAAAATGGAAGCTATAGCATTTCCATAATTATCACAGCACTGTCTTTGTTCTTGTAATGATAGAATCCATACTTTCAATTTGCAGTGCTTAATAATAGCAGCTGTCTTGTCTGTTCCACTGTGGGGTTTCAGGGCTCCCATAATTATTCATTTTCACTCACTTGACAGTGGGTGTTTCCTTGAAATATTTCAGGCCACATCAGAGAAAGAATTTTAAAATCCTTTTAAGGGCTCTGCTATACATAACAATACTGAATTATGCATTAATAAAACAAATTTAATTGACTTGGAGGTGCACAGGCCCTAATTAATCATATACCTCAATACTGAAAGCTGTTTACTTAAGACCATGACACACACGCATACACACACACACAAATGCAGACATAATGATTTTATTATTAATGTACGAAGGTTGGTTGTCTCTTGGTCCCTAAAACCACACACTTTGCTTTATCTTCACCTTTATTTTCTCTTTTTTTCTTCCTTATATCCTCCCTTCAGCTTTTTTCCTTTTCGGAGGGGAAGAATTTTATAAAATTTGTGTAACTAGCACAGAGACTGTTTTTTGCTCAGTTCTTTTCTTATTTTCTATTGCAGTTTATTAATAGGAATATGAAAAGTAGTAGCAAAAAAGTCAGAAATGTATCCACAGGAAATGCAAATGTCACTCCATTTTTCTGAAATGCATCAAATGAATTACAATAATAAATAAAATATGAATACTGGTTGTAAACAGGATAAATCATTTTCTATTATTATTTGTACTAAATGAATGTGTTGTTTCATAGTGAGATTTTGTAGCATGCATGTGTGTATATACTGCCACCAACAGCAGTAGGCTTCATTGTTATAAGTGCAAATTGTAGCATTCTGAGTGTGTTCCTGTGTGCCAGGGGAGTGGTTCAAAAGGTGCGGAAGGCATTTTTATGGGCAAGGCTACAGAGATGCTGTGGAAGATAATTGGAGAGAGACTTTTATGCCACAGCAGGTGCCAGGCAGCAGTGTGTGTGTATGTGTGTGTGTGTTGTTGTTGTTGTTGTTGTTGTTGTTGCTGCTGTTGTAGGTTTGGGGCAGGGTGGTTGGAGATCAGCAAGCAGCGATTTGATGTTTACAGACATATATGCTAGAATTTATAAATTCTTCACTGGTCCTTGATAAGAAGGAATGTGTCCAATTGATGGCCCAGAGGTAAGGCCTCACATGGTGGAAAATTCTCTGAGCTTAGTCTAAATAATTCATCCTAACTTAAAAAAAAAGACAGTATTGTATCTTCTGTAATTAATACATATTTCAATTTTATACCTTTTATTTGCAATGTATCACTTACACAATTTTGAAAATTCTTAATGGTAGTAAGAAATAATGACCCATGATTTCCCCACTTACAGTCACATTGAACAATTTATTACATCTTGTTTTCAATTTATTTAGTTTTTTCTATTAGTATTACTATACTACATAATTGTTCTAAATTCTGGATTGTATTTATTTGGCTTTTAAGTGAATTTGATTCTGATTTGATTTTCAATCCATTAATGATCCTGGGATTCCAAATGCTCCACAGACAATGCAGTTTCTTTCTCTAAACACTACAAAAATAATCTAGAAAATGCCTCTCAGCATACAGAAGCAGATGTGTGGTTTTAACTACTGGAAAGCATTAGAAAGACCAAATCCAAGGGTAGAAGGTTTCCACTGACTGTAAAATATGCACACTACTTTGCTCCTTGCTAAGGACAAGTATTATTTTATAATTGCAATCTATGAACTCTCATCGCTAAACGTTAACTCATATTTTGCCTGTGCTATATTTATTTATAGCTGTAGTCTTTATCTTATCTCTATCGCTACAGCCATCCTTCTAAGAGATGATCAACTTGTGCTCCATGCAGCCCTCACCATGATCAATCAGTCTGGGCTCCAAAATATTTATTGAGAGAATAAATAACTTTATATGGCGTAGGTCAGTGTCAAACGTGGTTCAGAGAAACAGAAGTGCTATAATAGACTGCTAGAAGATATCAAAGTTACTCAACTGTTCCTAGAATAAGACTTCGGGAAACAGGCACAATCCCATTTCCTAGCTGTGGCATCAGTATATTTTTATTCATTTACTTTTTTATTTGTACATATTTGCAGTACAGGATGTTTACATCATCTTAGGTAGTAGGTAGGTGTACATAACAAACTCGAGTTGTTTTTATTTCCCTTTCCCTACCCATTCTCTTTCCACCCTCTGTCTCTGCATTCCCTTCCCCTCTCTTTAGTTCATGTTTGTGACATGCAATGATTACATTCGTTGTGGGTAGTTGGTGCATGTACATGACACATTTTAGAATTTTTTATGTCTCCTTCCACTTCTCCTTTTCCCCTCCTCAGTCTCTAGGTCTCTTTCCCATTTGCAAATGATTTATCTTCCTGTTTCCTTTTATCAGTCTTTTACTTTGCTCTTTATTTGTACTTCAGATTACTCATGCGAGAGAAACCCTGTAGTATTTAAGCTTGTATGTCTGATTTATTTCAATGAAGCTTATGCTTTCAAGTTACATCTATTTTTCCAACAAATGTCTCAAATGTCCCTTTTTATAGATGATTATTATATACCACTGAGTTCTTATACCATATTTTTAAATGCATTCATCTGTTGATGAACACATAGGCTGCTTCCAAGATTTCACTATTATGAATTATACTGCTATAAATATTGATATGCACACATCACCGGAATGTATCTTTAACTCTTTTGGGAGGACACTTAGAAGGAGAAAGTTCTGTTCAATGGAGTTTCTATTTGCAGTTCTTTGAGAAAGCTACATACTGATTTCCATAATCATTGCACTAGTTTACATTCTCACCAGCAATGTAGGATTCCTGTTTCACCATAGCCTCACTAGCATAAGTTATAATTTTTTTTTTCTTTTAGGCACTGGGGATTGAACTCATGACCTCACACTTACCAGGTAAGCACTTGATCTGCTGAGCGAAATCCCTGGCCCATGAGTTATAATTTGATTTCTTGATAATAGCAATGCTTTCTGGATTTGAATGAAATCTCAGAGTCATTTTAATTTGCACTTTTCTAATGGTCAGCAAAGTTGAACATTTTTTCATGTATTTATTGGCCATTTTTATTCCTTAGAAGTGTCTATTTATTTCAGTTGTCCATTTTTCAATTGGGTCTTTCATTTTTTTTGGAGGGGATGTCTAATTATTTTTTGAATTCTTTATATATTCTAGTTACTAGTGTTCTGTCCAAGGTATAGCTGGCAAATTTTTATCCCATTCTGTAAGTTACCTCTTCAGTCTTTTGGTTATTTCCTTTGTGATGTGGGAAGCTTTTAATGTGATGCAATCCCATTTGTTAATTCTCGGCACTATTTCCTGTGGAGCCAAGGTTCTGTTCAGACAGTGCTTGCCTACATGCTGGGTTTGGATCAGCAAACCCCGTTAGAGAGATGAACAAGATGTGAGAGACAGAGAATATCTTTGTTGGGGCTGGGGGGAGGCAACTTCAGTGGAATGGAGTGAATCCCCAAACTGACTCAAACCACAGATCTGTTGAGAAATAGCAAAGGCATAGCATTTTGCTGAGCAGTGATGTTTGCTTTAGGTAGCCAGGCAGCCAAGCAAGGCATGGTGACAGTTTGGCAGAATAAAGATGAACTTTTATCTGGTTGTCCTTGTTTTCCGAGTAAGGCTCATCTCTGCAAATTGGCAAAACCTCCCACTTTTAAGACATTTTGTCTCCTCAGAATTAACATTCTTCCACCTCTTGAGTTAACCTGAGCAGAAACTGACTCGCTGAGTGTCCCAAGGAACACCACACATACACCTACGGCTGTAATAGTTTTAATTATTTTATCTTCTAATTGGTTAAGTGTTTCCATTTCAATATTTAGATCTTTGATCCACAAAGTGCCAGCTTATCTGATTATGCCATGTGCATAGAACACTGCCTGCTTTTCATGAAGAGGGACATAATCTGAAAAGGCTTTCTTTGTGTCTTCAGAGGGTCACTTAGGCTATATCACTCCAGATATTAGAACCAGGATGGAACTAAGGAGGCAGCCTCAGATCTTGTGGTCACTCAGCAGCCTTTCAGTGGGCATCTCAGTTGTTTGAGAATAGTGAAGTTCATAAATGTAGTGCATAAGAGTATCGATGCAAAAGTGTTTAGATGTAAAGGTGAAATAAACATTGTGCAACATTTTTAGGGACAGATGGGCACATTGTGGAATTGTAGCAAGTAGAATTAAGTACTGAAATTCTTATATTCCGAAGTGTTAGGCTTTGTCTGGTGGAATATAGTATTTTAAACATTTAAAAAAATTTTTAAATTTTATTTTAAAGATAGTAAAATCCAACAAAACAAAAAAGAACACAGTCAATCAAAACAAAGCAGTAGAATTGGTACAGAACATCAAAGCAGGATACTAGGAAAACAATAGCTACTATAGTATATCTTGTTATCTTCATAATAGTTGCCCATTCTATCAGGTATAGCAAAATCTAACCAAAAACAAAACAGAATAAGACCAATCAAAATAGACTATTGAATAAAACAAAAAAAATTAATCAGAATAAAGCAAAACAGTGAGAACAGTATTGGGCATCAAAGACAAGACAGAAGGGAATCCCCCATATTTGCTACATTGCATACTGTCATCCTCCCATGAGATGCTCAAACTGCCAGCCCCAGGCCTGCAAAATCAACCAAACAATACAAGAATTTAGTTGCTTTATGTACCTCAGTTGCTATCAACTTAGCCAGTCCTCCGAATCAGCAGGTTGCTTATGGGGTGGTGGTGGGGGGGTGTTGTTGATTCTCAGCCTGTGCACCGGTAGGCTCATGGGAGGCGCTCATGTTTCTCTTCCTGGAACCCATTGTGCTGCTTACCAGGAAGGCTGGCTAGTTGTCTTCTTGTTGGATCCTTCCTGATCCAGCATGGCGGGTTCTCTGGAGGTGCTGATGGAGAGATACAGTATTAATCTCAAAATAGGCACAAGTGAAAGTGAAAGAGAGGGAATGTAAGACAATTTATGTGGGATAATGCAACTCACTCAAACTGAAAGCACAATAATTAACTGAGAATCTGTGGTCTTCTTAATTTAAAAGTACCTTAAACAGTTTTTGAAACCAGCAGTTCAGCATATTCATTTCAATTTAATAAGTATCTAATACTTAAGACATTTCAAGAACCATACAAGATATTTGGAACTACAATATTGAATAAAACAGAAAAGTATTCAGGCCTCTAGAGCTTATGATGCAACAGGAAAGTGGAATTATTAAACATATGGTCACAAGGAAGTGTGTTCTTATTTGATGCAGAGCAAGTAGATTCAGAATTGAGCCAGAGCACAGGTCTATACAACCAGGTGTTTGAGAAACCTTCCCCAGTAAGCTGATGGTTACCACACCTGAGGCAGTGGTATTAGAGAGAGAGAGCAGTAAAACAAAATACAACAAGCATGTAAAAATAATAGCATATATAAAACCTACAAATTGGGAGACTTTAGTAAGACCCGATTAGGTGCAGAGTGCTGAGAGATGAATCTGGACAACTAATCGTTTCTCGTTTTCTCAGTATTTGGGGAAAGTTACTGGGTAATATAAATAAGAGCCCAAGAAATTTAGCAAACTTGTGTCATTCACACAAAACTTCTCAGAGCCTATACTACATGAATATGTGCCACAAATCTTAAGTGTTCAAATCCCTGAAATAAATTATTGCTTTACTTTACTGCTTTTTTTTTTTTTTTTGGCTGAATGTTTTTGTAGAATTTCTAGGAAGCTAGAATTTTGACCTTTTTTCTCTTTCTCTTGACTTTGGAGAAAATAATGGTATGATAGGAAAAGATTAAATGGGACTTAGGTGGCAGGATATGATTTCTTGGAATAGTTCCACTTGAGTGTACCGATAACCTAGTGTACCTACAAAGAAACTTTACCAGTCCAAAGGTCTTCAGTTTTCAACTGAGGTATGCAAATGGTTATTTACTCCTACATAGTATGAACAGTAAATAGGAGCCATCAGTCCCCACCTACTCCTAGAGCTAATAATCTTTATTTCACATTCCTAAAGAAGTATTTTTTCTTAAATGGGGAACATTTTAAAGGCTTTGATTCTACTACTTTAGAATCTTATTCCATTTGATAGCTACAGCTACCCTACTCCAAAATGAAAGAATGAGTAAATAAATATATAAATAAATGAGAATATAGGCAGTGTGCTCCAAGAGCTGTACATCTTCTAGACAGAAAATCAATATACAGTGGTTCTGGAAATAGAGACCATTGAGCTAAAGTTTTGTTTACCTTCCAGATAATTTCAGTTGCTGCTGTCATCAGGATGGTGAGAAGAGAGCCTTCCCATTTCATAAAACTTTTCATGGGTGATGACAATCTATTCGCAATTACGTTCATTCAAATACTAAATGCTGCCCAAATGCATTTGACAGACTGCAGACAGCTAAGTGATGGGAATGGTGGGAATAAGTTCTGTGTATGGTAATTATTTATTGATCTTTAAAATACATTATATTTGGATCCATATTAGAACAAAGGCCTGGATGTGTTGAGAGCTCATAATAATCATACTGAAAGGAACATGGACAAGAACACCCTTCCCCCCAGCATATGTCAGTGTTTAAATGCTCTTGCTGGAAGCATAAGACTTCCTTTTGTTTCAATCTTCTTTAATATGTAGACGCTTAAAAGTTAGTGGTTTCATCCCCGCCTGTGATCCAGCAGGACTGCAGAATGGGGAGAACCAGGAAGAAAGCTAAGCCCCCAGATGCGAGCCAGGCTAAAGCTGGTAGTCTGAGCAACTATTTAGAGGACAATGATATGCAATATAGTAACTATTGTACATTTCCCACTGTCTTATCACTGTTTCATTTCATTTTATTGCTGTTTTATTCTCTTTAAATAAAAACAAATACAAAACAATTAAAATAAAAAGTTAGTGGTTTCTAGTTTCACAATCGAATTCAGATTCAAGAAGTTCCCTTTTAAATATTTATTGGCATCTTAGCTGCAGAAGTGAATCTAATTCCTGGTGTTTAAAATTTATTAATTAAGATATGCATAGTCACTTAAAATTAATGGTTCATTTTTTTTCAATCCACAAAATTTCCATTACTGTGCAAATCTCTTTGATTCTGCCATTTGTTTTGGAAATGGAGGTCTTACTTGTTTTAGGAAAAGTTGTCTTTATATAGTGAGTGAAGTAAACAGTGCTACTCAGGAAGTGTGCTGAATAGCAGACTCATGTTTTCTTTGCCCTGTAAGACTCCAGCAGGTGTCTCATTGTTCTCATGAGGTAGCTACAGTCCCTTACCTTCATAGCTTTCAGTGCAAATCAAAATAACCTATGTGTCCTGTCTACCATCCACATCAATCCTGAACATGAAGGCACTCAAGATTTATCCGAGAAGCTTATACTAGGTTCCCAGGCTAAAGCATCCTCTCTTAATAAGCCTGTGTGTGGTGCCAGGAATTTTTATTTTTAGCAGTATTATAGTGGTTCTAAAGCAAATGTTATTTCAGCTTATAGATTTTTCATCTCTGTATTCTTGGCATCAAGCACAGTGCCTACTATATAGCAGACTCTTGAATAGATATTTTACAATTAAATTAGGAGAAACAGAAATTTGATTTTACATAGTCATGGTGTGTTAAAACAGGCTGATTATAGAATAGGAAGAAACACCATGGAAATCCAGTTGTTTATATAACACAGGAGTGTTTGTTAGGCTTGTGGTCCAAGGTACTGTCAAAGGTCACTAATATCTATAAAGCTACTCAGGGATCTAGGCTAATAAAGGCAGTGTTACGTAGCTTCCTCTTTTGGCTGCATGGTCGAGCTGCAGTGTGGCTTCTAGATTCACCAAAGGAAGGGAGAAGGAGAGAAGGTGCTACAGGAGTTTTTCCTTTGGATTAATGTCTTAACTTACACAGAGTCCATTGACCAGAAGTACTGTATGGTTCCACCAAATGTGGCTTCAGTATAGCATACTTTTGTGTCCCCAGAAGAGGAGAACCATATAGCAATGAATGTTAAGTGTCTCTATCTCTGGAATAACTGGTTAGTCATTGTAAGTGTTTTTGAACATAATTTTTAAGGTAATGCTCAAATACCATTCCTGGACTCTTCCATTCTAACTCCTCTGTTTTTGCCCCCACTATATTCAGCCAAATACATACAGTTTACTACAATGGAAGTCTATGGGGAACAGGATCACAAGATAGACACAACAATTTTGGGATATTGCCCTATAAAGACTTCCATCAATATGACACAATATAAAGTCAATATTGAGGCCTGAGCTTTTAAGAGTAAGAAATTATACTAACAGAATTAAGACAAAAAATGTCTCCAAAAACATGTGGTTGGTGCATAGATACTGAATAAAACTACATGTTATGCAAGTAACTGCTAATTCTTTCAGGGTTAATTTGCATGCCCAATGACTATGTGGGATAGAAAACCATCAGACATGTCAGCAGTGCACCCAAAGAAGCAGCAGAAAAAGAAGTTTCAAGTATAACTATTACTACACAAAAATATACTAGTAATCCAATAGGCAGTTTAAAAATTGTCTTATATACAAAATAATTTCTATGACAAAAGATATCGGGAAAAAGAACTGGTTCAAAAAATAATCTGAAACGAATGTGTTTTATTATTGAGTGACAATCAGAGTCACGTTTCCTTTAAAAGACTTTCCCCAGAGTTTTAAGTAAATGGTTAAACATATCCATTTACAGTTAGATGTGATGTTATGCCTATAATTCCAGCACTTAGGAAGCTGAGGGAAGAGGATTGTTACATAGTGAGATCTTATCTCAAAACAAAACAAAACAATACAAAACAAAACAAAAGAAAACTTCAGCATTGCAAAGGTAACATCTGCCTTTTAATAAAATCCAAACAAAATAAAAAACTTACAAATTCCTCTCTCTAGTTCTTTTCATAGTTTAGAGTTTAAAATTTTGTTTCTTGATGTATATTCTTCCACAATTTGATGTTTATGTGCAAATACATACCTATACACAAGCATTAGCACCTATATTTTTGATTTATATATTTTATAAATACACACTGATGTCATATAGACTGCAAGTACCATGACATAAAAGAGGCTTGGTATTCACTTGTGTTTATCCCTTCTCATAGACTCTGAGCCTAGTACATTGCAGATGCTTAAATAATGATCTAAAGAAGCAATGATACTTAAATTAACAACAATTCTTAGCTCTCTATGTGAACCTTGTTACTTTTAATTGCTATGCAGTATTTGTGCACACAAAGTATAGGACATGCAATTTGATACATACGTACAACGTGTAATGATCGACTTCCTCCATTATTGATCATTTCTATGTGATAGAAAACTTTGGTCGCTTCCAGTTATTTGTCAACATAAATTCTTAACACTATGTTACCCTACTATGCTCTGGAACACTGTAACAAAATCTTCTACTCAATTTTATTTTGGTATCCATTATCTAAGATCTTTCCACCTTGCTCTGTCCTCCTCTTCTCAGGCTCTAATGACAAGTATTCTACTTGCTTCTTCTATGAGATTAATTTTTTCAGTTTCTACAAATGATTGAGAACAGACAGTATCTGGTTTTCTGTACCTGGATCATATCACTTAACATGGTGTTTTCTAGTTATATCCACTTTGTTGCAAAGGGAAAGATTTTCACTTTTATAGTTGAATCAATTTCCATTTTGTATAGATATACCACATTTTCTTCAGTTATTCATCTATCAGTAGACACCTGGCTTCGCTTCATGTGCATTGAGCCTTGCTATTTTTAATGGACGTATAGGCTTCTATAAGAAAAATATCATGCAATATTTTCAATGATTTTCTGTTGATGGATATTTCAGTTCTTTTTTTCTTTCACTATTAGAAATAATACAGAAATAAACATTCTTATTCTTAAATTCTCATCATAAATATGTCACTAGGATGAATTTAGATGGGATTGAAATGGATCCCATTTGGAAATGGGATATTCAGCACAAAGTCCTGAATGATTTAAAGTATTCATAGACACTATTGAAATGATTCTTAACCTTTTTGGGAGACTCACAGAACCATTTGACAAGGTGATGAAAGTTAATGTACTCTTTCTCAATAAATTATATCAGTGTTTTATAAAATTTCAGAGGGTACTGGGCATGACTCCTGCTTCGTACATTAACTACTGGGGTTGATTTTACTGTAAATGATTTCAGCTTCTAGCTGCAACATGATCTGCCAGGCTGGCTTCAGAAAACAGATGTTCTCTGAAAAGAGAATTGTGAGATCTTGAGAAATTACATCTAATTTGTCTCATGCAAATTTTAAGCTCAGCTTACCGGATTTCAAAGGCAGTGAGACAGAGTGACTTTAACTCCCTCACTCTGCCACATCAAAATTTTAAGGCAAGCCATAATTTTCTTATTTCCTGCTGTAGGTTTTCCTCACTGCTCTAACCACAATGATATTACCAAAGCTTTCAGAAGAATAGGGAACACAGTCTGTTTGTTTCCAATCTGAGTGCCTCAAGATGAGTTAAGTTTAATTTTGGCACACTTCAATATGAGGGTTTCCCTTGTCGATCGGAGAGAACTTCAAGTGGGAACATACACTAATAACTAGGAGAATGCTTGGTCAGTGGACATTCATAACTCGATCTGCTGGTAACCAGTGGCAAACTCTACTAGCCCACCACAGGGCAGTGGGTCAAAGAAATTACTGCTTTTATAATTCTTCAATCAAAACAAGAGACTTTGATGTGCCTGGGCACTATCTTTTCCTATGAACAAACCCCAATCTTTCCGTTTCTTATACTACTCCGTTTTCTTTAAAGGGACAGAGGGAAATCAATTAGGTCTCCTGCACATTTTCAGAGAAAGCAGAACCTGAACTGGAATAAAAGGTGCAAAGTTCAGCCCACTCCAGGAGGAAAGGTGCTTTTACTTTTAAGGGACTGCCTCTGATTTGCAGGGGAATAAAGTGCCCTTAGTTTGCTAGCTACAAATGACAGAGGCCTTTCCTCATTTCACTTTGGGAAGTGGAACATTTGGGTGTAGCAGAGAACTGACTTTGACATCTTTCAAGAGAGAAATCACTTGGCTGGGCTGGCTCATTTCCTGGTTCCTGTGTTTTCATAGCACAGTTTCAAAGAAAGTGTAAAGCCAACACACACTTAAAATTCTTGGTCTCTATCAAAACAAATCTGCCATTTCCTGCTTTATTTTTTCAGTGAAGTTCATTACAGTGCTAAATTGGAACCTCATTAGAGAATAAAGCATACATCTGTCTTTAGATCAATTGTAATAGGCAGCACTATCCATTTTACAGTGAAGAGTACCGTATCCAGACTCGAAATGTATACTTAATATTATTGGATGAGAATGTTACTAGACATGAGATTTGAACTATGAAAGAAAAAGCATGTTTTTTTTTCTTTTTCCCAGTGCCCTTTAAAAGTCAAACTGAAATTCAATCGATGAAGAGATAATGTCAATGCATTTGATAGTTGAAGATCTTTTTATTTAAAGAGTGTTATTATTGTATCAATTGTATCACGTTCAACTGGAAACTGACTTAGAAATAACCTAGGCCCAGATCACAGATCCACGAATAAGGATGTGCATTTTAACTAGATTTTCAGGCTATTCACATATACACTGAAGTTTGAAAACTACTGTACAGGTCACAGTCATGAAGCTACACAGAGACAAAGGAATGTCTCATTTCTTAAAATTTGCCATAATGTGACTTAGACCAAGTACCATAGTCTTGGTTCTCAAGATTGCACAACTCCAAATTAATTCTTTGAGCAGGACATTGTGGAAGGAGCATACATTCAAAGAAATTCAAATGAAAAAAAAAGTAGTCAAATACACACCCAAATTCCTCATGGGTACATTAAGACCCATGTGCAAAAAGCTTTACTACAGGACCAAATAAACACAATATGTTTTCTCTGAGGTAAAAAAATTTTAGTTGAAAACAGCAATTTAAAGGTTAAAAGTAAAGAATTAAACAAAACAGTTCACTGTATTTTAGATTACTGAAACTGTTACTGTAATACTAATTGAAATAATCCTTAGTAACTTATAAACTTAAATAAAAGAAAATGCTATTAATTTCTGTTTTTCTTTTCTTTTCCAAAATAGAGCTTCTTCAAGGCCAGACAAAAGGTTTATTCATATACTCAGTAAGTATTCTTCAATGCTAGCTTTGGGTGCTTGAGAAACATCACTGGATAAAAATATCAACCCTTATAGACATGACATTCTTTTTGGGAGACATAGGCAATAAATACCACAAAAAAAGGGGACTGGAGGTGTTATCAGGTTGGAGGTGGCAAATGCGGTAAAGAACAGGGTTGAGTGGGGGAGAGAGTGGCAGTTTTAATTAGAGGAATGCTTTGAAAAGTTACCATTCATTGGAAAGATGAGGGACACAAGAAAAGCTTTAGCATGCAGAGGAAATCTCCATTCTTTTGACTAGAGGATGACAAATATCAGTTTGCTCACGCCATGATTTTTCTAAGAGAACAGCAGGGGTAAAAAAATGTTCTTCTAACTTATAATTCATTTCATGATCCATTGCTTTAGCAATATCGAGGAACCACACTGTAAAATTTTACATATTCACCCAGATGTAAACTCAGATTATTCTCAGCTGCATCTGAAAGTGAGCTCTCTATTTTAAATGTAACTACACCTGGAAATTAAATCTATAACAATAGCTTTATTATGTACTTACTATGTACAAAACTTTATTATTTTTTCTAATCCTGGAAGGAAGTATTATCCTTACTTTACATTTAAAATGATAAGAGCCAATTCCAGTGTTAGAAGTATATTAGTGATTCAGGCAAAAATTAAACTTGGTTCTCTTTAAGATGAGAGTCACAAACTTTTTAAGTTACCCCCACAATTTGTGCTCAGCACATTATGCTAGATCCTAAAACTTCTAATTTTGCTATAAGGTCACTGATAGGCTGGACCATACTTTCACTATAAGGTCACTTACAGATTGTACCACATTGACTTCTCACTAGCAGATTTCATACAGTTCTAGCAAACATAAATATATGCCACAGGGGCCTCTAAATAATCCCTTCTTGGTAGCTCAATACTTACAATCAAATAGCACTTCAAGATCCTACAGTAGCCCTTACTACAAGGTTTTTATTAGTCACTATCAAGTTTCACATGTATGATTGTTTTCACTTATTGAGTTATTTCTATGAATTAGAGATTGCACTGTGCATTGCACATACATAGTTGTGTTTTAACTTTGTATTGTTTTAGAGATGAGAAAAGCGAGGCTTATACATGATGAGTAGAAGCTGTGATCTTAGGGCCCATAGTGAGTTTGGAGTCCTGGCTGTTAGTTCAAAGCCCTAGAAATGCCTATGTAAGAGACAGTTTAAGGGACTCAGTTCATAGAACCTAAAGAATAGGTCATCGGGACACGTTAAATTTGGGGAGTAGGTAAAGTGTAGTTATCTCAGATTATAAGAATTAGGAAGTCAGTAAAAAATGTAAGTTCTGGGCCACTAGAAACATGATACAAGAATGGAGCAATTCCATATCAGTGTTCATCTGCCATATATGACTGAGAAGAGCCCAGCGAGAGCTAGGAACTATCTAGATTGGATAGCTATACAAATCCATTCTTACCAGGAAGAGAGGGGTGAGAACTGCTTTCTCAGCATCTGAAATGGCCCATAGTGCCGAGATGAAAAAGAAGACTAAAGAAATCAAACACTACTGTATGACCTGTAAATGCATTAAGCTATTGATGACAGAATCTCCAAATCATCAAGAATACATTTAAGGAAATGGAAAGGTGTGCAGTACACAATAGAAAGCTTTTCATTTAAAACTGTCCAACTGAAGTCTCAGCACTCAATCCAGTGAGTTTTATGAGCCCTACAGGAGAGCATACTTTGTGTGGAATTCTCATTTCCTGACAATCCTGGATAGATCAGGAATAGCTGCGATAATGTTCATCTCTGTATATTATAATGAAGCTGCCATGGTAACTCTAGAAGTCACGCTAAAAATGAACAGTTTTAAAAGTTCATTTCTGAGAAAAAGATTAGTACAGCTGTAATACTCATAATACGTTAATGAGACTTGAAAAGAACACTCTGGTAAAAAAAACGTGGACTACTCATGTTTGATAATTACACAGTGCTCTTGAAAATAATGAAGTCCACCCATGACTGTCCTAATCAATGAAATCATGGGGACGTGAGGTCAGAAACTGAGTTAAATTTTGATGTGTGTAACTCAGCAGTAGAACTCATTCAGTCCGTCTTAGCTCAGGATACTCACAAAGTAAGTCACAGAATCACTTGTGTAGAAAACTTTATGTACTTGTCATTTTCATAATTTAAGCAGCTGGGTACAATAAATGTGCCCAACATTAGTTATTTAGGATGAGTTGACAGTAACTTTTATGACTGGTCACCAAATTTAGGACCAGCAAGAAACAAATATGACAGTTGGGAATTGGGTAAATTTCCAAAGTTAAACTCTCCATCATCAGCTCCACCCACTCCCAGCTTGGTGAGAAGAGAAAGCCATAAATCAATGCCCCTGACATTACCATGCAAAGTATTTATCTTTTTTTTTCCCTAAGGAAGATTATAGATTTCAAAATATAATTGATTTTGGGAGGTGAGAATCACAGGTGTGTGATAAAAAGGCATGGCATGTTCAAGAAGATCTTGTTTTCTCTCAGATTTTACAGGAACTAGGAGTACCCATTCCCGAAGACACCTCGTGACAAACTCTTGAGGCTCCGTATTTAACTGTAATGTCTTTCCTAGCACATCCTTAGAAGGCCTATAATTTAGCAGGGTGCCATGGTTACATGTTCAAATAAGTACAACTTAATAAGACTTTAATGAAGGTTTTTTGCGGCCATAAGCTAATAAAATTTTTTAATCTATCTGGGCATTTGACATCTCCAGACTCTGAGAAGTTGAGGTACAGGATCACAAGTTCAAGCCCAGGCTGGGTAATTTAGCAATTTAGCAAAACCTGCAAATAAAAAATTTAAAAATGATGGGGTGGGGCTAGCAATGTAACTCATTGTAAAGACTCTTGGTTCAATTCCTATCATTACAAAAATAAAATAAATTAATTAGTCAACTTGTGAAGAATTCTACATTGCTCAGCAAATTGTGCTTTACATAATTTAAATGCAAATTTAAATAGATTTTGACTTCTCATTTGCCTCCTAAAGAAGCTCAGCTATCCAGTTCAGAATGCCAAGTTCCATTTCTCAATTTAAGCTTCCTTTCCAAAATGCTCAATCTAAAATAGATTTCACATTTTTAGTTAAAAGAAAGAATAATGAAATTATCTGACTTATGTCCCTAATCCTGGCCCCTCTACTTCATTGCCGCCATCATCATCTAATCAGTTTTTTGAGACTGCATGCACAAAAGAATAGAA
Organism: Dasyprocta punctata; assembly: GCA_004363535.1. NCBI lineage: Eukaryota > Metazoa > Chordata > Mammalia > Rodentia > Dasyproctidae > Dasyprocta > Dasyprocta punctata. The sequence goes on along the minus strand of RJWM01002465.1, from coordinate 87,462 downwards.
ATACTTGAGGTTATGACTTACTTCATGTCAAATCAGCCTTACACCAAACATGGTTCAGGGACTCTCTATAGTTTCTAGACATGCTGCTGGTGGTGAAATCAGATAGAAGTAGACTGATTCAATGTCAGAATTAACACCAACTGCCTTGCTCTAGATTGTAGTTTGAGCTCTCAATTTGAGAAGTGAAAAGGACAGAATTTCTTTTTCAGGGGAACTCATAGTCCAGTGGAGCTGCCTGAGTGAGAGAAAACCAGCGACTGTCATGACAGGAAAAATGTAACCTCTTTGCAAAGGTCAGCACATCTATCCGTGCTCAGTCAGCGTGCTTCCCAATCTCATCAGAGGTTTCCACATCTCACCTCTTGCTCGACTTCATTCACACCATTGCTGCCCTTCCAATAGTTTTGTCAGAAGATCCTATAGCTTACTAAATCCACTGAGGGGGTAAAAGAAACAGGTATGCAAAACGTAGATTTCCTTGATTTCTATACCCTCCAATTCCAAATTTGTACTTAGAATATTGTGCTTTGAATAATTTTACTTAGTTTTTGTTTTTCCCAGTACTGGGGATTGAACTCAGGGCCTTTGCTGTGAACTATTGTTCCAGCTGGTTTTCATTTTGAGAACAGATCTCAGTAAATCAGAAGTTACCCAGGCTCATGTGAACTTGTGATCTCCTTGCCTCAGATTCCCAGGGTGCTGGGATTACCAGGTATGCCACCATACCTGACTAGTTCTTTCCTTTTGAGGTGCTCCTGAATACTCTTCCATTAAGCTGAGATATTCTTCCATCTTTTCCTGCAGAAGCACTATTATCTGAATATCAAAACTCACCCTATGTTTTCCTTTCCTGTGGCACTGATTTGTTTTTCTCTCCTGGCTCTATGTTCTTGGCCTTCAAATAGATAGTATGTAAGATGAAAAAAACGAGTGACTTTTCTTAACGTTATTCACACATCAAAATACTGCAACCTTCTCTTCCCTTCATATCTTTGAAAGATGTGCACTACTTACCTCCAGTTTCTTTTAGTGTATATTACTTGAATGTTTATTGTAAAATGAGCATAGAATGTTGAGTGAAATGTTTAAGAGTTATAGGAAGAGATAAAAGCACCATTCATAATTCCCTCCGTAAACATAAAAGTTACTCACATGATGAAATCTCATAGGAGTAGCGTCTGCAGTTAGACTCGTTTCTTATTCTGGCCCCTTTATATAGTAGTTGTGTGACTTTGATCAAGTAGCCTTACCTCTCTGTTCCTTTATTTCCCTACATAAGAGATACACAATAGCAGAGGATTTCAGTGCCAATTACTCAGGTAAATGTAAGTGCTTACAAAGCACTTATAAAAACTGGCACTAGCAAACAAAACTATAAATATGTTGCTGAGTTTTATGGGTGATGCACATAGTTCTAGTCTTTTCTTCTTACATTTTCTTAAATAGGTCTGCTTTGGAATCTTGTACAAATTGTTCTAACAATTTATTCTCCTTGGAAGGTATTCCATGTCCCCACTCCTATGTCTTTGTTCCCTCCTCACCTGTCCCTCGCCTGGGCTGCAATGTTGTGGTTCCATCACTTGGTCCTAGACAAACAGCAACCTTTAATGACAGGTAGTGAAGTGTCTCAGTTCTTGTTTTATTATTATTTTTTAAATCTTTAATACTACCTCTATTCCTTTATCAAAATTTCTTTCTTAACATTGCTGACACTATTCTGTTTGTTGCTTTCCAAATGTCTTGCTTTTTTATGATGTGTGCTCTCTGCTGTCAACCTGATAAACATCATCAGATCTTCTCCAGAACACCAAGTGCATATTTCCTGTCTTGGGCTCTGTGTCTTCCCTTGTATCAGTATATGCACACCCTTTCAACCTAAAACTTTCAAAGCTAATTTTATTTTCTTCCAAAAAAGGTCTCTATTCTATTGTTCGTCTAATCACAGGTAATGGTATTACCACCCACCCAATCATCTAAGTCATTTTAAAATGTTTTCTTTTCTCTTGAGGATGGCCTCACTCAAAGCACCTTACCATGCATAAAACTGAAAGCATCTACATCACCCATGCCTCTGACACCATCTTTTATATTCGTTCTTACTCTTATGATCTCTATTCTGACCAGTGGCAATGAAATCCCTGTGGCTTCTCCAGACTGGAACATTAGAGCTGTCCTCAAATCCTAATGTTTAGCTTCCTCCATTTCAACCAAGCATGATTTTGTTTCACCGTGACCTACTGTCAACTGTTTTATGACTTTTGCCCTGTTTCCTTTCAGATTTTATCATCGCCTGCTTGTGTGTTCTTGCAGGAGCTTCTTGAATGGGTTAGACACCACCTTACAAAAATGTAGTTTGCCCAGAACCTCAGGATTTGACCTTACTTGGATATGCAACCTTTGAAGATGTTCTTAAGATAACAATTGAAATGAAGTCAGAGTGGATTCAAGGGACCTTAAATCTGTTGAGAGGCCTCTGTAAGAGAAATAGACACACAAACACATGCACAGAGAAGGAGACCACAGGAAGAGGAAGCTAGAGACTGAAGCGATGCAACCCCAAGCCCAAGAATGCCGGTGACCAACAGAAGATGACAAAGTCAAAGAAGATTTTTCCCTGTGAACCCAGATAGGGAGTTGGACCCTACTGACACCTTGATTAAACCTCTCTTGTTTCAAATCACCAAGTCTGTGGTGATATTTGTGTTGACTTGAGGAAACTAATGTATTTCTCAACTAGTTTTCCCCACCAAACCATCTTCTACTCTTCTGGCATAACTCTCAGGCCATACTAGGCTCTGATTAATATCTTTCACTCAAGCATCAAAGTGGCTCTTTCCAACCTGATGTCTCTGCCTTTATTATCCTCCTCCTACACACTTTTATATGACTGGTTATTTGTGAACCCTGAACACAGTTTTCTAGAATCTTCCCCTCTGCTTCCTTACCCACCTTGTCCTTCTGATATTTGTTATCTCTTCATCCATCATGACCCAGCCCATGTGTCACCTAATTTGTGTGTACCTGCTTGACTCTTCTCTGCCCTGTTCAAATCATATGCTCTCTACCATCATTATAATTAGCACACATTGTAATTGTTTATCCATATCTTCTCATTCCTTTTTAGAGTTCAACTATTTCAACAGAATGCCCAACACATAGTAAGCACTCACACTGTTGAATGAAAGAGTTCTTTCTCCCTTATAAGTGATATATCACAAAATATGTTAATTTTAATTTAAAACTTTATCTTTAAGTCTTTCAATTTTACTGTGTTGATTCAAGTCATCATGTCTCCTGAGTGATTTTCTTTCCTTTATCATCTAGTCTCTTTTTACCAGAAATATTGTATAGATTCTGTTTCCACACAGAAGATGCTAAAACACACTTAATACATAACAAGTTATAATTAAAATGTGTGAGCTTGAATTTGGACATCTTTGTGAGAGTGTGTTTGTGTGTGTTTGTGAGAGTGTTTTTGTTCCCCTTGTGTCACTCTGAGGCTGGGTTCAAATCTTGGTCTAGCAGCTAAGTGACCTTGATCAAGTTACTTACTGTCCTCTGTGATTTTGCTTTTGAATAGGGTTTATGAGTCCACCTTATATGATGGCTATTATGAGAATTGAGTCAATGAAACATGCAAAATGCTCAAAGCAGTGCCTCACACACAGTAAGGGTTCCCTGAATGTTAGCTGTTGTGTCTGCGAAGTGTCCTTTGTTTGCCTATTTTCTTCAGTTCACTGATTTCCCTTTGTTGATCTACTACTGAGAAAAGTATGGATTATATTTGCTTGTCTTGAGTTCCAGTAATCTGAAAATCTGCACAAAGAGTATGTTCATTACTATAAAATTCAAGTATTAGTTTTTTGGATAGTTTATACCGCTCGATGTAGTGATATCATATAGAGAGTTCCAAGGTGATTTTTTCGGTTATTTATTATTTAAATAAACTGTCTACTTGATTTTAGTATATAAAAATGTTGAATTTCAAGCATACCAGTAAAAATGAAAGATGTTTTCATTTACTTAAGCTAACTCTCTGCTATATGACATAGAAAACGAACCAAAATCCCTGTTTTTCCTTTTGCTGTTTATTTAATGCCACCATTCTCCCTTTCTATTATTTTTAATGTCTAAATTATTTCTTACAACGCCATTTCAGATGGAGGAAAATTTCTCAGATATCAGAATTTTTCACATCTTATCCTTCCCACTGAAACAAAGTCTCTAATATTTTAATAAAAGCTGCTTATAATCACACCCCACTGACACAATATGGTGACTACAGATTAATTTCACCCTTCCTTGTCAGTACTTCTGCTGGTACACATTGGTTTGGCGTGAAATCCTTGGGCTTGGGGGCTTCTGACACTTGCTGACTAATGGAGATGCACCTGGTGAATATTCACAACTTCCAAGTGATCTGAGAGACAGATCGAGGCGGCATTTGGGAAGCCGAGTCCATTGGGTCTCAATGCAGCTGCCTGGGACCCGCGGACAGAGTGGTTTGGCCTCATTCCACACCCTGGAATGAGAGGTCTTCCCCAGAGTTCTATCAGGCCCTTATTAACAATGACCCATGTCTCGCATGTAATTGGACTTTTCGTCATTCATGCATTTGCTTTTTAACCCTACCCCATCACAATCTCAAGGTTTCTCTTTTCCTCTGACCTGATAGTAACACTTTCGTGTCCAAGCCCTTTCTCTGCGGCTGATACATAGAACCTTAGGCCTGATCTCTCCCAGTCCTTCCCTCTCATGACTCTTACACTCCCGTTTCCCCTTCAGGGCAAGAAGAACTTTCTCCAAAGTGTTCAACAGCTGCTGCTTCCCAATGCCATCTTTGCAGGGCACCCAGGAGTTCTCTGTTGTGGAGCCTAGCATACATGCGTGATGATACAAACACCACCCTGCTTCTTCTCTTTATTGACTTGTGCTGAAATCTGTGCCTCTGCTAAAGAAAATGCTGCACCATGGCGGTCTCAGGCTGCCCATGTGCCGAGACATTTGTGTCTCCTTTAAATGAATCAGGACTTCCCAGGTTCGTCTCCAACAATATTTTAACAGATACCGCGCTGCCAAAACCTGCTCAGGCGCTTTCCAAATCTTCTTGACAGCATTATTGATGACAGATGGTGAACCTCCCCATTTCACCAACCCAGCCAATAGGACGGCATTAGCAATAACCCTTCCTCAGTACGATGATGCAGTGAGACAGCCTATGCAACGCTGTTCTCGTCTTGACCCTTGCAAGAACGTAAATATTTAGAAGGGTTTCAAAATATCAGAAGAGCTGTAATTGCACATAGTTTTATGTAGACTGTTTACTTACTGGTCCTCTTATCTGAAGGGAAATTATTTATTTGTTTTTCTTTTCATAAAAATCCTTAGTGTCATTCTGCTATATTTATAATATCCATTCTCAGGGGTTACCAGAGAAAAAGCAGCTAATTTTTCCATGAGTGAACATGCTCTGAAAATAGATGTTCTGAGGGCTCGAAAATGCATTTTCTCAGAAGTTCACTGTTGTTTCCAGTCAGGAATGTTCTTAACCAGAAATAAAGTGATGTATTGTTTTTCCTAGTTACTATCTTGTTCTCGGTGCAGGATAATCCTTGACCTGTAAGTATCAGAAAGGCAATTAATATTAGAAGAAGTGTGCTATTAATGTAACTGCTTACATAAGAAATAAAAATCGTGGAACATTTATAAATTTGAATAAGTCTCTTGGGCACCAAAATATGTTACCATAATAAATAGCTTACTAGGAATGCTGGGAATGGTTGTCATTTTCTTGATTTCCAAGCACACTCAAATATTATTTTCCTAGATTATACACTCTTTGTGGGAGAGGATTATGCCTGTTCCTTTTGCTTTTGGATTCTCAGGAACAGGCATAGAGACTGCTGCCATAATAGGTGCTCAATAAATACATGACAGCTATCTGGATAGGTTGATAGGTACAGAAGTAGAAGGATTTATCTTGTCCTAAAGCACAATGCAACATTCATCTTTTTCTAAAGAATAATGTAGCGATAGTTGGTATACCTCATGAGTAATGGTCTGATGTTAATTTTGATTGTATTTACTGACCTTACCAAAAAGTGGAAATTTTTTTGTTTTTTTAGCGTTTGGGCCTCAATTTATTCATAATTAAAATAAGATTAATGGCACTTTTATAACATACAAACAGAGAGGCAGTACACTTATTGTGTTAAGTACACTGGTTTTCTTGTATTTAAATTCATATTTTACTAGGCAATAATTTTATAACCTTGCCTGAGTATTTTGTGGGGATTTGGTAAATTGACAGACACTTAGAATGGTGCTTAGCTGACACTTGAAACAAACATCAGTTATTTTCATTGTATGATGTTATTTTTTCTTTATTAAATCAAATGAGTGTTTTTGTTTACTGCTGTTATATAATTTATGAATTATATAACAAATGTGAAATGAAAAGGTGTTAGTACTAGGAGAAGTAATAGAATAAGAACTCTTGAATATAGTAGGACATTCCCAAATAAAGATGAATTTATAGTTTGTTTTCTGTACCCATTTAATTTATTTAAAATTTAGACTGCAGTAAAACAAGAGAAGAAACCATAACTTTCCACCATGCTTGGACACACTCTCTCTCTCTGCAAAGCAGTGAACATCAAAAGGAGTAAACACAGGTTAAATTCATGTAGGCAATTTGATTTGAGAAGATGACAGTTCTGAGAGATGGAGTTCAGAGTTTGGTGGCACAAGTTTCCTGAAACTCATTTATATGGCAGGTTTAGAATGAGGGTCTAAAGGGATGAAGGAGGGAATTGTGCTACTGTCTTTTAAAAGGACAATCTTGCAGAGTGACCGACCACTGGAAAAGTCCCCAGGAGGAATGCTCACTACCTAGAACATTCCAGTGACATTAAGAGACCTGGTCTTCAGAAGCCAGTGCCCAAGCCAAGGAGAGTAACCCCTAATACAGAATGGAGAGGTATGAATTGCATGGGGCCTCATAACTCAATGGCATGATTTCTGCTTTCACTTGTAATGAAACAGGAAGTCAGTTGAAGGCAATAGGATTATCTGATCAATACTTTAACATAATTACATTAGTTACTGTTTTGAGAATGTATAATAGAAGGAACAAAGGTAGAAACAGGACCAGGAGGTTTTTGTAGTAAATTAAATAAAAGACTATGTGCTCTGGGACTAGGATGTTGCATTAGATAGTATGAAAAGTAAAAAAATTCAGAAGCTATTTAAAAATAGCACTAAGTATACTAACTGGCACATTAGACTGTGTGTATGGAAAATACAGAGCTCCTTCCTCTACTTTTCTTTTTTTTTTTTTTTTTTTTATTTGACTTGACTTGTAGCTACTCCAAAAATAGTCACCATTAATTGGGAAGGCTGAAAGGGGTAATAATAACTAGGCAGCCTGTTTTGAACAGGTAAGGATATTGAGTAGGCATCTATATCTAGACTTCCAAAGTTCAGGGTAGAAGCCTGGTTTGGGAAGTAACCTCTGGAAGTCATTGCTGCTATACTTGCTATAACGCCCCAAAAGATAGCAAGAGGCATTATGGTAGCCATTGTTGATTTCATAATATTTTGTTTTAAAGTCCTGTATCATTTTTGTTGCTTTCTTTTGATTGGTTTTATTCTGTTTGGTTTGATTTTATTGTATCTGATGGCATGGGCAACTATTTTGAAGGTAACAAGATATGATAGCCATTGTTGATTTCCTATTATCTTGTTTTAAAGTCTTGTATCACTTTCACTATTTTGTTTTGATTGACTTTACTCTGTTCTGTTTTATTTGATTTTATTAGGTCTGATGGTATAGGTAGCTATTTTGAAGATAACAAGAGACATTATGGTAGCCATTGTTGATATCCTATTATCTTGTTTTGAAATCCCGTAACACTTTCACTGCTTTGCTTTGATTGGTTTTCTTCTGTTTTATTTGGTCTGATTTTAATATGTCCAATGGTATGGGGTTGATTTTAATATGTCTGATGGTATGGACAACTATTTCAAAGATAACAGAATGGTTGCATATGGCAATCATTGTTTGATTTCCTATTATCTTGCTTTGAAATCCTGTATCACTTCCACTGTTTTGTTTTGATTGGATGTATCCTGTTTTATTTTGTTTGGTTTTATTCTCTTAAAAATAAAAAAATAAATAAAAAATAATTGATAAGATCAAAAAAGGAGTGAGTCTACAAAGAAAAGAGAATGTGAAAATGTATTTTAGGGGGAACAATTCCACCCATAACAACCTATTCTCTCTCCAAATATTCATGCCCATTCATACCAAGTGTTGAATACATCTAATCTCAAAATTTTCCAAACTTTCAATTCATCACAGCATCCACTTTAAGTTTAAAATCTCTTCTAGATATTGTCAACCTAAAAGTCCAAAATTCATCATAGAAATCAGGCACAGCAGAAACTGTAGATATGGTCTAGTGTAAGGAAAATTGTGAATGTGTAAAACCTGAAAAAAATTGCTTCCAAAATATAAAGAAACAGAAAGTACCATGATAAACAATAACTTATCAAGAGGGAGACATTAGAGGGAATGAAATGGTCATTGGTTACAAATAAGTTGAAATGCAGCAGGCCAAAGTCCAGTGTGCATTTCAAGGTTGAGAGTATCCTCTGTGGAGTGGGGTTCTGCCACCTGGGCCTTCTACTCCATGGCCTCTGTCTCTCCACCAAGGTAGTTCTGTGGGCCTTGATGTCTATAGACATGTACATTTGGCCCCTGACTCATTTCTTTTACTCTATCATTACATATTTGCAGTTCAGTAGCTCTATCAGTTCATTTTCAGGTTGTAGAATTTGTTTTCAGTATTCGTGAGGCCTGGTCTATTCAAGTTTAGCAGCTCTCATGGGCATGGTCTTTCAGGAGCCCCAGATAAAACCCAGGATTGTATGCAAGAACCATTCCACGTTGGCACATACTCAACTCTAGTTGCTATTTCCCTCACCTCTTGAGACTTCTGAAAGTTCTGCTCAACTTTTCCAATTCTTGGTCATCATTTAGAATTGATAAATATTTCTCTCTCTATTTCCTTTCTCTCTGAGTTCTTGATTCTTCAAATTTTCACTGCCTTGGTGATTTTCTTTAGTTTTTTTTTTAATTTTATTTTAAAGATAGTAAAATCCAACAAAACATAACGGAACAAAGTTAATCAAAACAAAACAGCAGAACTGGTACAGAACTTTAAAGCATGATACTAGGAAAGGAATAGCTACTATAGTATATCTTGTTATCTTCACAATAGTTGACCTTTCCATCAGGTATAGTAAAATCAAACCAAAAACAAAACATGCTGGGTCAGGGAGGATCCAACGAGAAGCCAACTAGCCAGTCTTCCTGGTGAGTGGCACAAAGGCGCAGACTCCAGGAAGAGAAAGAGCTGTGCCTCCCGCGACCCTACTGGTGCGCTGGTTGAGAATCAACACTCTCCCTCCTCCCCACCCCATAAGCAACCTGCTGGTTTGGAGAACTGGTTAAGTTGGTAGCAATTAAGGTACATAAAGCAACTAAATGCTTTTATTGTTTGGTTGATTTTGCAAGCCTGGGGCCAGCAGTCTGAGCATGTCTTGGGAGGATGACAGTATGCAATGTAGCAAATATGGAGGATTCCCTTTTATCTTGTCTATGAGGCTCAATATTTTTCTCTGTCATTTTTAAGTATTTTAAAATACATTATTTTGTGTGGACTTGGCTATTGTTTTGGCAGAATTCCTTCATATTTAGAATTAATATTTTAAAAGCATAAATGTTATTTTACTGTACATATTGTTCTGCCAATTGGTTATTTTTTTTCACTTTAAAATACTCTGGAGGGTTTCATAGGTTATTTATATAAAGTTTTTTTATAGTTTATATCCAGATGTCCCTTGAGAGCCTCATACACATAGGAAGGACTTTTGGAAGAGGGTTAGACCATGAGACAGCTATATCTGACTTATTACTCATAGGTAGGGCATGGTTGGGGAAGGGGAGGCAGCTTACTAGTGGCATGACCTGGAAGAGTACATCTTCCACCAAGATTCTCTTTTTTTCTATCCACTTCCTGACCACTGTGTTGTGAACAGCTTTTCTTCTGCCAAGCCCCTCTGCCATGTTGTAACTTCCACTAACCATAGGTAAATACATGATGTTTCCTATCCAACACCCTCTTAATGAAATTGAGGTTATTCTCCATCTTGTTGGTATTATCTGCAACTATATAACCAATATCAAGTCCATACCTATTTTAGTGTATATGTGAGTAGTATCCAACATCAGAGCTCCCCAACTCCAGGACCATGGAGAAGTACTGGGCTGGAAGTGTTCTGTCACTGAGTGAGTGAAGATTCGTCAGTCGAGCATCACTAACTCTCCCCATCCCATCAAGCAGTACTGCTTGAGCTCCGCCTCCTGGCAGATCAGTAGCAGCATTCAATTCTCACAGCAGTGCGAATCCTACTGCAAACTGCACATATGAGGGATGTAGGTTGCATATTCTATTAGATCATCTCAAACCCTCCTCAGGCCAAGTCCATGGAAAAACTACCTTCCACAAAACCTGTCCCTGATGTTAAAGTGATTGGTCACTGCTGTTCAATGCTGATAATCAAATTTGTTTGATATCCACATGAAAAGTCTGATTGATGCTTTCTATTTTTTCTATAAAGGTAACTCCCACTTACACTACCAGTAGTGGAGTAAAAATGAATTTTTTTAAAAATTAAGTTGACAGATTGAGTTTTGAAAAACATTTCCTACTGCACTTTTCACATAAAAAAGACACTGAGAGAGTGTTTCTAATTGATTAATTTGATAAATATTTATTGTCCCATACATGTCTTTAGGTAGTGAGGATATATGTAAACAGTGATGTTGACAACATTTCTGCTATCACAGACATGATAGGGGAGCATGAATTTCATAGTTTGGGTTTGGGTTATCAAATATATTAGAGAGTATTTTTCCCCTCAATTTTTTTTACATTATTTAATTCACATGACTCCCTGCGAATTGAAAATTTACTACCAAAACAGTTTTTAAAAGTTTTGCATGGTATAAAAAAGATGATAAGCAAAATAGAATGATTAATAACAGATTGGAAAGATTAGAAAAACATTATTAAGTAATAGTAGAAGAATACAACCTCTAATATATAAAATTTTCTTTAAAACAAAGAAGTATGAATAACTGATAGCTCAAACAATACAGATGACTCCCCAAAATACACGTGAGCTGCTTATAATCATTCATAACCACAAACCTGCATACATGTGCACACACACTCACACACACACTCACACACACAAAACCATGCTGATATAACATTCTTCACTTCTCAGACTCCCAAAGACCAAGCATTTTTACCATAATTTTTTTTTGGGGGGGGAAACAGGTATTTTCATTTATTGATGTTCAGAAGGAAAAATGTCTTTAGGGAATTCAGAAATATCCAGAAAATAAATGTATTTATTCTCTTATTCTGCAATGCCTTCTAGGCATCTACCTGAAGATGCTGTTGCAGAAATGCAAAATAATGTATGTGCAAGAATATTGACTGTGACATTTAAAATAGCGAAAGCATAGGAGCAACTGAAACATGCATCCCTGGTGAACTTGTTCAATAAACTTTAGTGTGCTTTCACTGTATAGAACTGTTACTCTGCAAATGTAATGAGGATGATCTATACTCTGATATTGGGTAGCTCCACGGTATTTGGTTAAGTTAAAAAAAAACAACAAACTCAGGAATGTCAAAATGCAAAGCATTATTTAAAGCATACAATGAAGGATGAGAAGAAAGGAGCAACCAGAATGGAAGCAAAATTCTCTAGTTGTAAGTGATTTATGTTCTCACTTGTAACTTTTTGATGTTTTACAAAGTTAAATCAAAATACTCATTAAAAACGAAACAAAGATTAAACAACCGATTCAAATTTTATATCGTGTGTGAATAACTGTATGAAGAAAAAGATTACTCATATAATTTAAAATAATCTTTTTTTTTTTTTTTGCTTTGTAACTCTCATAAGACATATTCTGAAGGCCAAATGTATTTTACAGTATTTAATCAAATTCAGGACTGGTTTTTATTCTATTACTGTCACTTTGAAAATACTATTACATTTTTAGGAAACTGTACTTTTAGTACAAGAAAATATTATAAAATCAAAGAAATTAATTCATGTCTAATTTGAAATGTTAACTGACAATAGCACTATAAACTCATCATTAGTGCTCAATCTATTTCCTCTTAGTTTATTATTAGCTTAGTCCACTGAATCACCAAGAAGCAGTGACAACTCCTGTGAATTTGTCGTCTCCAAAACCTCTTTTTGTTTAAAGCACCTAACGACACTTATACCACTAAAGGCTGCCTTAGCGAGGTGTGAGTCAAGAGATGCACAAATGTGTGAAGGGAACCTTGGTTTTGTCCTCTTATTTCAGAGAGCAGGAAGCTCTCAAAGACTCAGGAAGCCATACCAAAAACACAGGAGCTAACGTCAGAGAACTCCTAGTGGCCGACAATGAGACAATTTAATACTGGAAAATACTGTCTATAATCAGTCAAAATAAATTAAGTATAAAAATCCTTTTGCTTCCATAATGATCCTCAAAGAGTCTTTCTTGAGGGTAGCTGAACATAAATAAATAATGGACAACAATCACAAATCTATTTTAACTTTTTACTGTGAGTTTTATTTCACCAAAAGTACTGAAGAGAAAATTTTGCTAAAGTTGAGATGGATCAAAGATCTAAAACAGAAGCATTAAGTGTACTAGAAGATAGAAGAGGTAAAACTCTTGAAGACATTGGTGTAGGCGAAGGTTTATGAGTAAAATCTGGTAGAACAGAAACTAACACAAAGAATGAACAACTGGGCTCTCATCTGATTAAAATCTTTAGCAAAGCAAGAGAAATCACGAACACAGTGAAAAGGCAACCCACAGTGTGGGAAAAAATGTTTTCCAGCTGTGCCTCAGGCAAAGAACTACTATGGAGAACATATAAAGAACTCAAAAAAATCCCCCCACCAATTTAAAGACCCAATTCAAAAATGGGCATCTAAAGTGAATAGTCACTTCTCAGATGAAGAAGCAGAAACAGCAAATAAATATATGAGAAAATGTTCAACATCATGGTCATTCCATAGATGCAACTTTAAACTATACTGAGATTCTTTCTCATCCCATAAAGAATGGCTTCTACCAAGAAATCAAGCAATACCAGGTCCTAGCAGGGGTGTGAGAAAAGGGGACCCCTTCTGCATTGTAGGAATGTAGACTGGTGCAGCCACTGTGGAAATCAGTGTGGAGATTCCTCAAAAAATCTAGGACTTGAGGTTCCAATTGAATCAGCCATTCCCCTCCTGTGTCTCTTCCCGAAAGAATTAAAAGCATCATATCACAGCGATATATGTACTCCTATGTTTATAGTGGCATAATTTGTAATAACCAAATCTTGGAAACAACCCAAGTGCCCGTCATTCAGTGAATGAATAAAGAAGATGTGAGTTTTTAAAAAAATATAATGGAGTACTATTCTTCCCTAAAATAGCATACACTCGAGACATTTCTAGGAATATGGATGCACCTTGAGTCCATACTCTTAAATGAAATACTGCATAGTCTCTCTGGTGTAAGAAACCAAAAGTGTAAATAAGCAGCAAATACACTGTGTTGATGGACCATGAATGAAATTTATGTTGATACTTATTAGGTTGTACACATTGAACAAATGCAGCTTCTATATATTAATCATACTTCAATTAAATGATTTCTAAAATGATATATTTATTGGAGGAAGGAGGAAGAGTACCATATAAGCAATGATCAACAGTTACTAAAGCCTAATGATAAGAAGCACCACTAGAGATCAATGGAGCTAATGAAAATTCTGACTAATTTCAACATTACATAGATTCAGAACAAGCAGCCATTATATATCTCAATATTATAATAAAATGGTAAATACATAATATAATCTATGACTTTGTCTTATAAAAATTTTAAGAAGTAAATCAAATTTCTACTATTTTATAGGTGACATTAAGGATTAAGAATCTGTACAAAGACCCCAAATGAATCAACCAAATACAGAAGGTGACACACCTTAGGAAAAGAACTCAATTTCCTTATAAGTAAATAGCATTTTATATGCTAGGAGGTGGATTAATAGAATAGGGGTACAAAGAATGAGAGAGACACAGACAAACAGAAGACACACTATAAACAAATGCAACATAGTATGAGGTCAGGAAGTTTATCTTGACTCAGATAATCAATTATAAAATACCATTGTAGTAGGGTTAAAAAAAAAGACCATTGTAGATACAATCAGTAAAATTTGAATGACTGAATATAAAATGGCATTAAGGAATGGCTGTTAATTTTAAGTATGCACCACTCTGATACAAAGAGTATGTTTTTTTATACTAGAGTAGTTGTAGATGCAAAGCTCTAATTGAAGATGTTTACATTAAAATAGTTCAACTAAAACAAGAAAATAAAGAAAAAGCTGCTTAAAGTGATTTGTTAAATAGCGATACTCCTCATGAATGCTAGGCAAATGATTGACCAGAGTTACATCCCACCCTTCCAGTGATTATTTTTAAGCAAATGTTTTCTTCAAGATCTGATCCCTGTTAGTTAATATATTAATGAAATACAGCTCTAAATTAACATTGCTTAAGAGTTAGAGGTTGCAGCTGGGTATGGTGCGCATGCCTTTAATCCCAGCACTCGGGAGGCTGAGGTAGGAGGAGCGTTGTGAGTTCGAGGCCAGCTTGGGCTAAAACGCGAGTGCAAGGTTGGTCTGAACTACATAGTGTGACACTGCCTCAAAAAGCCAGGGCCAGGAGTTTGGCTCAGTGACTTAAGCGCCTGTCTGACAGACGTGAGGTTGTGAGTTCAAGCCCCAGTGCTGGAAAAAAAAAGAGTTAGAAGTTTCACAATGAATAGAGTGTTTTGACTACATAATACATTTTCAGGCTTTAAAATTTTTAAATAATATTTGAAGAGGTATACATTAAGTAGTACTACAATTATTCTGTTCCCATTCATCCAATTCCCTCTCTTCCTACCAAGTAATAACTCTGGTTTCTCTTTATTATATGTACTAATATAGTACAACCTGACTGGGCTCTGTCAAATACTTTTTAAAATTTTATTCTCTTGAGTCACCCATTTTACAGTCAGCTAATCAGCAAAAGGAGTTTTACTTCTTCGATTCTAATTTCTGTGACTCTCACCTCTTACATAATCGTGTTGGCTATGAGCCTCTGTGTAATATTAAATGTAATAGTGAACATCCTCGCTTTTTCACGCCACTAACAGAAATTCCTGTTTTTCCATTAATTAAAATGGTACAATTGAAAAGAAGACAAATGCATCGCAGTCTTCTCCTTTATCCAGGATGCACTATGGTATTTGATATAAAGATAATCATTGTTACAGCATTTTCTGAACGAGTTGCAGTGTTTGCCATTATAAAGTGTCCATCTTTTCTAAAACACTCTATCTGTTCTGATGTTAAGGCAACAAACTCTGATTTGTTTGAGGCTTCTACTTTCTATTTTAAATGTTTTATAGATGCTGCTTCACTGTTTTCTGGTATTGCAGGTTGGGAAAGTGTCTAATGCTAAACGTATTCTCTTTGCTGATAAGATTATTTTGTTCTTGTCGAGCCATTCGACAAGTATTTTTACCTTTAATGGTTAAAAATTTTATCAGAATACAACTTGCTGTTGACTAAGGCCAGCTTTTCTTGGTACACATTCAATAGATACACTTAAATCATACAGCTAATGCACTTTTTAATGATATTTTAAAACACCTATATGCTTTCATTGTTTTTCTTACTTGGAACCTTCAGTTATATGTTCACTAAATTTTCTTTGTGTTCTATTTTATTTGCATCTCTCCATTATTTCTTTTTCTTCCCTCTTTCTTGCTTCATCAGGTGCTTTACTGTGGTCTGTATTCCACCACTCATTATTCTTGTGAGCCTTGAAATTCATTGTTCATTGCCATTACCTCTTGCTGTGTGACTATCTTACCTTACCACTTGGATTTCTGCTTTGTGATCTTCCTTCACAGCAGCAAATAATTCACTGTTATTTAAAAAAATTATTAGGATATCGGGTTATAATTTTTACCTGCTATGTAGCAAGATAATTTTAACATCTCCTTTTAAGTTTTTAAAATTTTTATTAGTTCACGTTTGTAGTCCATGACTATTACATTTATTATGGAAAATTGGTATGGATACATAGTACATCTTAATTCAGGAAGTATTCCTTTCTTACCAGAAAATTTCTCTGCAATTCTCATATATTTTTCTTGCACTATCTTTTTTGACTCTTTCCTTTATTTATGATCCGCATATCTAAATGACAGCAAAATATTACCGTGGATATGAATGTGAGACACAGTGGTTAGGATTTACCTCCCTGTTTCAATGCTCAAAGTGAAATGGCTTGGACACCAATTTAAAACAAACTTTTTCAGCCAGCCATTACTGTGTTAGAGAACAAATAAAAATATTAAAGAGTGAATTTCTGTTTAAAATTAGTCCTGTGTTCAAAAATATTTCCTTACAGTTGTATCATTCCTAGGTGGACACATTTTCTTTGCTTCTGAGAACCTAACACAACCCTCCAACCCCTTACTCTGTTGACTGCTTCTACCAAGACACACAGGTCTTGCTCGCTTTTAGAAACAATTTTTACTGACACTTGAAAAATAGCATCTCCTTTGAGCTTGTCTGGACAATTTTTAAGCCTTTCTTGTGCTCCCTGCTCTGGTTCCCAATTGTCTCTTGAACATTGCTCCCAGCACTTTGACCTCAGTATAGTTCCCTCACCTTTCTAAGAGGCCATTTTCCTGTAGGTACCCGGGGTTGACTTCTGCAGTGTTGTTGCTCTACAAGATTCCTACCACTGCATGATGGCTGCCAGAAAAGGGCCATCCTGACCGGCTTTGCTGGTCCCACAGGCTTCTGACAATGCATACCCAGAATGGAAACCTTGTGGGTTTTCTTTGTCTCTGATATTGAATGAAAATCTTTTGTTCATTTCTTGCTTATTGTTTTTTTTTTTTTCAGCAGTAAAAAGATTCAGAATTAAGCTGCCACTATGGCTTTTTAGAATCATTATTAGTATAATTATTTTTGTGGTAGTGAAATATGAAGCACATTCTCACTTCAGACAGGTAAGCGAAGGATGGACTTTTCATATGGAAATATGAGACTGTCTAAAAGATGGATCCCTGAGCAGAATATATCCTCCACTGGTGAGTTTTCAAGATGTGCTCTGGACATAATTGAGAGGGGGCAGCTTCATAAGCTTGTTAGATAAGCAAATCTATGCAGAGAGTCTGTCACTCCCTGAGAAATAAAAACTGGTTAGAGGAAAAGAGTCAAATTTACATGTTACAAAAATGCTGTTCTTTATTTTAATCGACAGAATTGGATTAGACTCCGGCATCAGCATGCATTTCCTATTGTTTTCTTTTTATATTAACTACAGGAGACTCATTAGAATTTCATGGATGTAATTGTTTCTGGGTTACATCCTCAATTAATGACTATAATTGAAAGATGGGCTAAGGCTGGGCTGACGTGACTGTAATTTAAGTGTAAGACGTCTGGGCCTCTATTTACAATGCATTTGTTATTATTTTTTCTACTATGGAGGAGTGTTTATGAGAGGCAGAAATGAATGCATTTCAAATAGCAATGTCTCAATCAAAACAATGAGCATATTGTGTGCTGGGTGTTGTTTTCCTGGGCTGTTTTGTGACTCTGCAGTCCTCAGCGTGATATGTATGCATATAAAGGGTTTGTGCTCAGATCTTCAGGGAGGATTGGGGGGAGGAGAACACAAGTCAACAAAGGGGAGGTAGAAGAGAGGCTATCTCTGCCCCTCTTTATGTGCTGTGTTATAACAACTGCTTAAAATCCAGCAGCTCAGACTGCACTTGTCAAGTATTCCCTGATCAGTTTTAGATTATGTCATGGGGAAAGAAAAGAGGAATTCTCTCAATCCCTTAATTATGACTCTTTCCTGTTTTCCTCCCCTTATGTTTTGTCCTGGCCCAAGCAGATATTAACCTTCTTAGCTATTTGAGTAGCGTAATGGTAATTTTCACCACGGAAACGTTAAGAGGAGCTGCAATGAACAATGAACTGGGTTTAGCCAAGTTTGGTCCAGATTTTAGTCAATGACCTGGAACTCCTGGCGCTGCCGCTCTACCCAAGGACAGAAGTGGACTGTGTAGTTCATTATGAGTTTTTTGCAGTAGCTGTGACCTTTATTTCTCTAGTGAGTAAACTGAATTTGACAGAATGGCAAAGGCAGCCATAGCATTGACAGCATGTAGGTGAACTGGAGAGAACAACATGTGTGGCTAAACTAAACCACCATAAAAAGAAAAAATATATCAAGATGAAAAGGATGTGGGAGATAGAGCATGACAGGAAGAACCACTGACTCAGAGGTGCCTCACTGAAATAATAACTGGAAACACATACATCTTTTTTCATAACTCTCAGGCTGGTATTGCTAGCACAGATGTATTTCCTAATACAGGATGTTCACTTCCAAAACAAGACTGTCTGCTAAAATGTAGATTGTCAGGTCTCTCCACTGATTTATGGTATTGGAAAATTTTCCAAAACATTCGGTGATTCTGATAGTTGGAGTTTAAGAATGACTGGGTTAGAGGCAGTGGAGAGTCACAGCAATGGGATGGTAGTGTCAAGTCTGGTATGGTGGCTAGGAGTGAGTGAACTGAATTCTTACTCAGGAGGTACATGCATCTTCTGCACATACCAGCTAGGGGGGTGTGAGTCAGAGGGATTAACTGTTTTTCTATCAGCTATATGTAATGATTAGCAGAGCTATGGCTTGCACATAAAGATTTTAAGTCCAAGACTCTTTCCTTTGTACTAAGTTTAAATCAGTGGGAATAGAAAAGTGCTGGAATTTGAGTAGCAAGTTATGGGAGGAAGGCAACACAGCGTGCAGTCTGAACTTTGAATTGGTGATGTCAAAATAAGGACATCTTTTCAAAAATGGCACAAGAGGCAAAATGTGTTTCATATTCTTGAATCAAGTGCCCATTTCATGGATGCTTTTCTTGTGTATCATTGCATATTATCTGTAAAATTATGTGCTAAGTTTCTTCATAAAATTAATGTATGTTTAAATTTAGCATGAAAATAACCCACAATGTCATGAAACCATCACTCTGTTGATTTTCAAGTGTACACAAGCAAATGTTCAACTGGAATATCTTTAATATACATTTATCCCTCTAACTCAGTAGATTCATAAGGGAAGAAAAAGTCATTAGTACTGAAAAATTCACACGATGAAATGCACAGTCAAATTCTGACCCTAGTGCAATAACAGAGACACGTGAACCCAAGAGTTCTAAGCTACATTTTTGCAAAATAGAGTTTTATGTCTGCAGAAAACTTGAAATATGTGTGTATATATATATGTATATATATATATATATATACACACACACACACACACATATATGTATATATGTATACAAGCACAGACAGAAATTTATTCGTGTCTCTACAGTATTTGAAAACATCATGTTTAGATGAAAGACACTAAAATAAAAATATAATTTCTAACTTCAAATACTGATACCTGCTAAAGAAAAAATGGAACAGAGTAGAGTATCAGGGAAGCACCCAAAGTTGTTGCTCTATGTAGGATGGGTATGATTGATTGGGGAAGACCTGAGTGATGAGAAGGGGACAACATTAAAACAACCTGTTGGAAGAGCAAACAAGACAGAGGTGTGCAAAGACCGTGAGTTTGGGATGAGCTTGAAAGGCCTGGAAAGAAAAAGACAAAAGCAAGGAAAGTAAGTAGGAGGAGAGATTCCAAAGGCAGGTATGGCTTGTTAGAGTCCACAGTACTTCTTCTTGAAGAGCTCTGGAAGCCCCTGCAGGTGAATGAAAATATGAGCGTGCTCCACCTTCCAGGAAAGGTTCTACAAAGACCCAGCTAACCACAGATCCCCTTAGTTACTGTGCTGCCCTGGCCTTTGTGTATGATATCTCCTGCTTGAGTCATTCTCCGTAAGTCTGCCGGTTTTTGCTTTGTGTGTTTCTTTTCTTTTTAGTGCATTATCTTCCTTTTTGACTATAGATTTCTTATGCAAAGAAAACAAGATCAAGTTTGTTTCATTCCGCATCTCACAAACTTGTGTGATCATTTGCTTTTTACATGAAATATCTATTTGTTTTGGAAAGCATGCTAGATCTCTAAATTTCCCCAATTTCTGCTTCCCTAGCTATAAACTGAAATAGAAATTCTTTTTTATGGAGTAATTATTTAATACCCCCCCCCACACACACAATGTGAAGCAAACTGGTTTCATGCAGTAGGTAGAGGATGAATCCATCCCTCATAAAAAAAAGTTAAAAAGTATAAACATGTATTCAAAACTTGGGGGACTACAGATCAAAATATATTACTTCTGTGGAGTAATCAAATATTCTTTCATTTGATGTTGTACATTTTCTGAAACACAATTATTTCAGAAAGAAACGAAAAGTATTGAAGACAAAAACCTTTATTAAAGATCAGGAATTTAAAATTGGGCCAGGAGCCCAGCTTCAAATCCTAAAACCAAAAAGGGACTTTCCTTGGTGACAGTGGTCAAGCGTAGAAACAGCTCATTGCCCTTTTCTTTTCCATGAGAATGTTATTTATCCATCTGTGTCCTCTACATTTGATGTGGATATTAACTGGCACAGTAGCTAAAGGATGTTAGCAACTTTGCTTTTTTGAGTTGCTACAAAATCATAACTAGGTGGTAGTTAAACAGCACACAAAACTCTGGATGAGGGTTCCTACAATAAAAATCCCATCTGACTCAATCACTTACAGATGTTTTCTCTGATATTTGTTTCTTTTTTTTTTTTGTAATTTTTATTTTAAAGAGAATAAAACCAAGAAAAATAAAATGAAATAAAGCCAATTAAAGCAAAACAGTGTAAGTGACACAGGACTTCAAAACAAGATAACAGGAAATCAACAATGGTTATCATAATGCCTCTTGTTGTCTTCAAAATAGCTGCCTATACCTTCTGACATAGTAAAAATCAAACAAAAAAGAACAGAATAGAACCAATAAAAGCAAAACAATGAATGCAACAAAGGACTTCAAAGCAAGATGATAGTAAATTCAAAATGACTACCATAATATACCTTGTTCAGATACAATAAAATCAAGCAAAACAAAACAGAATAAAACTCAACCCAACAAAGCAGTGAAAATGATACAGGACTTCAAAACAAGATAACAGGGAATTAACAATGGCTACCACCTTCAGAAGGAGATTTCCCATAGATGCTGCATTACTTATTATTATCCTCTGAATAGGTGATCAGACTACTGGCTTTAGACCTGCAAATTCAGTGAAACACTGAACATTACAAGCATTACATTGTATTTTACCTCAATAGCTATCATTGCAGCCTGCATTTTTTCAGATTCTGTTCATTTTCAGTTCTCTATGCAAGAGCGTTTTTTGTGCCATGGATCTGGCAAAGGTAATTTCTTCTCAGAAAGAAACTAGCATCAATATGCTGCCTTGTTGCACTCTCATAAATTGGTTTTAAGTCTACTGATAATGGGCCCTGTCTTAGGAGTACTCAACCAGATTGGACGTGCTTAGAGAGGTCCAAAGCACATTGAAATCAATCTAAACGAGGAGCATCACCCTTCTTGATTTTCTAAACAAAGATCTTTGCTAAATTTCCAAAAAGAGAACAGCATTTATATTTCATTGAGGTAATCTTAGTCTCACCCCTCTTCTCACAAAGAGCACTAAGGGCCTTTTATTAAATAACAAGGATGAATAGCTCTTTATTTCTTGCTTTTTAATGCCAGTGATACATAAGTGTAATACTTTTACATTCAGGCAAATTTTAGATGTTTCTCAAAGATTTCTAACCTGTTATACTGAGACCTTTTCAGAGGAGGCTGCAAGTTACCACGAAGGTCCAAGAAACAAATCAAAAATGAAAAATAAGCTAAGACTTATTTTTGTGTCACCACCACCTACCCAATAAGCTAAGTCACTTCTCATACTAAGTTGGTACAGCAATTCATGCTGCAACTGTTTTTCATACACCACAAAGAAAGTCACAAACTTCATCTTAAAACAGCAATAAACATTTTTTAAGGAGATATTTAAAGTTAAAACATCTTATCATCACAAGAATGACTAAAATAATACTAAATCCTACAAAAAATACTTTTGTGAGAGAAACACAACCATGACCTTAAGGTGAGGACTGACTTTGGGGCCATATTGACTTCTTCGGTTTTCTGCTAGTGGAATCCACTGCTGCTTTGTCTGTCTTGACATTTAGCCTCACTGCTGTCCACACTCTAGTCAATACAAGGAGGTGCTTTGGAACCAAATGATAGAGCAACTTTGAATCAAATTTAAATTATAAATATCAATATTCTGTTTCAGAGAATAAGAATCCTAGGCTTAGATGTATAATGACTTTTTTTTTTGCTTCCTTGGCTCACTTATGAAGAGAGTAATTCTTTCTTGATCAATTTTTTTAAGGTGATGCGGAATGTCAGAATTTTTATTTTTTATTTCTATTTTTATTTATTTATTTATTTATTTATTTATTTATTTTTGGTACCGGAGATTCAACTCACAACTTCGCACCTTCCAGGCAGGCGCTTGCGCCACTAAGCTAAATCCCCAGCAATGTCAGAATTTTAAACCAAGAAAAGTCAAATTCCTTGGACTGTATTGAGTAATGAAGGAAACTCAAAAATAAGCAAGGTGTACCCTCTTCCATCTTGTGCTCTGCCTGCTTTATTCCCATAATGAATATATTCCTTAGATTCATTCGGAGGATCATGTTAAGCAATTCAGTCAGTTTAGGAATGTGCAGCCCTTTCACTGCTATGTCTGCCCACAATGTCCCCAAACCTCAATTGCAGTATTGGAAGAATGTTATAGTATGCAGATTTTGCTTCTGCCTTCCATAAATGGCGAAGTCATGCAAAACATTGTATTTCAGCAGTTCACAGTGGTATTTTATAGACTTGAAGAATGATAAGAAGACCAGGGTTTCTGCTCTTGGTTCTTAAAGACTATGAAGAGCATAGTCTATTTTGAGAGAGACAAATAATACATTTATGCTCAAGACCACCCACTGTAACACTGGCTTTATCATCAATTCCAGCACATAATGGCTCCTTTTTCAGAGAAATCCTTCTAGGTCTTCAGTTTTTCAAGTTGGTGTGGCAGAAAAGGGCATGATCAATCAACATTGTCAGAAGTTTAGTAATTTGCTTTAATTCCTTTTTAGATCAAACATCCAAGATATGATTAGCCTCTTTAATAACCAGACAGCTTCGCTGTTTATACATAAACTCTGAAACTGGGCTAGTAAGGCCACAATGATGACAATTCCATTAGCAGATTTATGTGCTTCACCAGATCTGGTTACTGTTTTCTGAAATTTACCCTTATGTCTGAATAAGGGGAATCAAGAACTTTTCAACAGTGCCAAAAGACTGCATGGCCAATTCACTAGTGACAGTAAGGATTCCTGTTTCATTTCCACATATAAATGTTAACTTAGTAGTGACTTCAACTACAGGGATGAGAAATGAGGGGGCTTTTTGCAGTTGCTAGAAGATCCCTACCTTCCAGAAAGGGTCTGAAACTTTTATGTCGAATATCAAACATGTTTGTGAAACCTGCCTTGTTTATCACCCTCAGAACATTTCCAATGACAAGAGCAGTTAGAAAAGAGAATGAAGTGTGCTCAAAAGCTCCCACCATTTCAAGGGCACAGTAGGAACTTCAATTTTATCTTCCTTATTATATGACTTCTTCATATTCTTTTCTGTTTCTTTAAGAGTCTTGGTGCTCCTTTGTCTTTTGCTATTTTCGGTATTCAGTCCCACAAGAGTTGCTATTTTCTAATTTCTTTTTGATTCAGCTGTGAGGGACTGTGTTGCTGCTTCTCAATTGCCCAATACAGTTGAGTTCTGTGGGATTTTTAAATTTTTCACATTTTCCACTGTTTCTTCAGCTGTCTTTATTCTGGGCTTCTAGTAATCCCACATACACAAAATGTTGTAGAGAAATTTTTTAACTTTTTCACCTCTCATTATTTGTTTAAGTGCAATTCCTTTGTCAGTTTCTGCTGGGCCCACATCTGATGGTCCTGTGACTTTAGTGTTACTACTGCTGCTGGGTGAGGTTCTGGTTTTTGGTATTATTGTGCATGAGTTTCAATCACATGTCAATGCACTGATGGAGAAACACTTTTGCTACTGGGCTGTTGGAAGAGTCTCAGCACTGAAGGCAAACATTACTTTGTTTTAGCCACAAGGGTGCAATTTAGCTAATCAGAAATATATCATAAGACTAATGGAACCCAGTGGGGCAGATGGTTCTGGACACATGGGTGTGGCACTCTTGGTGATCAGATCTATGCAACACTCCCTGCAAAAGTGGAGATCAGGGGCTGCATCAAGTTTACCTTGCACCGGACCTGGTCACATATTATTGTGATTGGGAGTGTTGGTAGTTCAAATTTTCCATAGATGAAAAGGTTTCAGAAGTTTTAGTCTGTTGCCACTTGGCACTGTAGCTTTCAACTTGTGATGTCATAGCACATCATGGCAGGTGCGTGTGGTAGAGGAGGCTGTTCATACCATGGCACCTAGGATGTAAGGAATGTTTGAGGCTGAAAGACTAAAATCTGTTTGGTCTCTAGTGAGCTACCTCCATCCCCATCACAATATGGCGGAGAAGCAGAAAGAGAAATGGCCTTGTAAAGAAAGGGTTAAGCACATGTAGTAGACTTGCTTTATAACAATTTGCTTTCAGGAGAAAAAATTGACTTCATGAGATCAACATTAATCTCTTCTGAGGATAGTATTTAATGGGAACTATCTTGAATCAGGTCTCACCTCTCAAAAGTTCAACACTTTAATAATACACTCTAGAGACCAATACTCCAACCACATGTAACTCTGAAAGACCTGCTCAAACCATATCCAATCCATAGTGGGTATGTATGTGTATGTGTATACAATACACACATATATATGAATATGTGTGTATGTATTGTATAGAGACAGAGGAGAGGAGAGGAGAGAGAGAGAGCAAGAGAGAGAGAGAGAGAGAGATTCGTATTTAGACTTAGGAGATTGTGAATGCTGAAAAGTCCATAATTTGTAGGATGGGCTATCAGGCCAAGGATGCGGGAAGAGCCAGCGCTGCAGCCCAAATGCAATGGCCATCAGGCTGGATATTCACAAAAGAGCTAATATTGCAATGAATACTCAAATGTGTCTGCAGGGGAGTTCCTTTTTGCTCAGGGAAGTTAGTCTTTGGTTCTACTTAGGTCATCAGTCGACTACATAAGGCACACCCACAAAGCAAAGGGCAATCTGCCTTACTCAAAGTCCACTCATTTAAAAGCTAATCTCATCCAAAAATACCCTCAACAGAAACATCTGGAGTAATATTCAGCCACATATCAGCCCACTCTGTACCCACAAGATCGACACATAAAATTAATTGTCATGCCTTACTTATGCAATAAGAAAAGAAAGAAATCATTCTTTTCCATTTTAAAAAGTAGAGCTTTCAACATCCAGTCATGTATACCTTCTTGGTGCTACCAGTAAGTCAGTAACTATGGGGTTAATAACCTTCTTCCAATAATAGTCATGTTCATGAAAGGCTTTCTTGAAATAAATGTTAAAGGTACAGTAATCAGAGAAAGAGTGTGGCGAAGAATAGACAAAGTATTGGAGCACAGACTAGGTCAGGCTGAAAAGGACAGAGGAAAAGATTAATAGAAATGCACCGATGAAACTCCCTGTTAATAAAAACAGAGAGTGTAATCTAAGCTTGGGTGGTGCAGGATGGGAGGGAGCAAGAGGGCTTGATGATGATTTTTCTGTAAGAGAGGAGCTTTAATTGATCAGCACTTCATGCAAATGAATGGTGTAGGTGAACCTTATCAGCATGCTGGAAGTTTTCAATTATTCAAATTGCACAAAGCCATCAAATCTGTGGAAATCAAAACAACAGAAAGAGTCATTAATTCCCCTTCTATCCTTCAGCATTTTTGGGCTTTACCCACTTTTGTGATGGGAAGAGACTTCAACCTTGAAATTAAGCTGAGAGAACGGTGTGGCAATTTAGTCACACAGTTGCCACTTAATTGTTTTAGAGGTGATCTAGGCAAATGTACGACATTGACGTATACGCATTTTGTGTTTAGTCCAATTCTGTTCATGTCTTGCATGATGGATTTGGAATTTTAGATCATTTTACTCAATTGAAAATGTGTTTATTAAGATCAGTTTGATAATGGTGTTTTTGGAAGATTAAAATAAATGTTTAATTTGAGTATTCTGTAGAGCTAGGGGAACTGGAAAGTGAATACATTGACCATAAACACCTCAGAAGCAAATCTTTTTTTGCAAGCTGGAATTTTGTTTTTTGTGAGTTTGAATTGATCTGTCATTTCACAAAAGATCCTGCACCCTCTATTCTCCTAGTTTTCTTCTACTTTTGCATGCACTTGGAGATATCAATAGCTTAGGTCAGTGGCAGTCAGCAAGAATCCTGGAGCACTGTATTGGAGAAGCCACAGCCGGTGCAGACTTAGTTTTTATTAAATTGGAGGGAGTTATTCATAGCCAAAGGGTTCATCACTATTTCTTGTTGAGTTGAGTCCCATTTATAATATAGTCACTAGAACACCTTCCTATATGTTCCTTGTCCAGTTGTCCCATGTCTATTAGAGATACAAGAAAATGACCTGCTGGCAAATTCTGTCATAAAATGAGTCTGAAGTTGTGAGGATCAGGGAAATCCACTAACTAATCAACTGCATGGATCAAAGCAAAATGTCAATGCTTCTGTGCCTGCATTTCTTCCTTCAAGAAATGCACACCACCATTGATTATAAGAGTTGTATTATGTGCTATGGCATTTTTCCACCACTTGCATTTCTTAATTTTCACAAAATATTAGGACATTAGCATAACTGCACACTCATTCTTTCCTTTTTAGAGGGCATCACTGATACTTAAGAAATGGAAAGTATTGCCTAAGATCATAGAAGACTCAGAGACAGTATTTAGAAGAAAACTCCAAGCCAGGCTTGGTGACACACAACTATGATCCCAGCACTTAGGAAGCTGAGGCATGAAGATTGTTGTGAGTCTGAGACCATCCTGGGCTACAAAGTGAGTTCAAGTTTAGCTTGAACTGCAAAGCAAGATCCTGTCTTTAAAAAAAAAAAGAAGAAGGAGGAGGAAGAAAAAAAGAAAACTCTCCATAGTGGTTGACTTTAATTACAGAACTGACTGTCAGTATTATAATTAATAGCTACTTCATAATATGTTCCTGGAATGCATTTATATACACTTATAAAACACAAAGCACAAATACATGAAAATGTGTTGTAGGTTCTAGCCCCTGAATACAACAGCCATAACTACAAAGACTTCTTGGTTACATTTTGGTTAATCCTTCTGTCAAAATCCTCCCAATCTTCCTTAAGTGCTAATGAATTGAGAATCAATATCATCTAACAGGTATCTGTCTATGACACTGAGACCCTTTAATGGGGCCCTAATTATTTCATGATTTAAGTTAACTCGACGGATCTGATTGGTTTAGGTAGAATGGGAGAGCTGAAGAGTAATGGGATCTTGGTTAGAAGACCAACATAGATTTTTAACTACTGCACTGGACTTTGAGGAAAAAGACCTCAGAAGTTCAAATTTCTCATATTTCAAAAGGGAATGATAGTGTCTCTTCATCCTTGTCAGGACTGGAATAAAATTCAAAAGAAAGAAAGATGTGAAAGTCCTTTTAAACACCAAAGTGTCACAAAACATATGGGGTTCAGCAAGGGTTATGACACTTGCTTCTTTCCCATTCATCATTCTGTATGTGTCCGTCAGCATAAAAGTCAACAGCTTTTGATTTGCAGATTTCGTTGTTTGGAGTACCTCTACTGTAGAATGTCACAAGGAAAGGAGGATGCGATCAGGTGTTATTTTTTTTACGTGTATAAATTATTATTATTATTTTTTCATACCTGGGGTCAAACTCACAACCTCACACTTGCCAGATAGGCTCTTATGCCACTGAGCTACATCCCCGGCATTATGTGTATAAATTATAAACAACTGTTTTTCCATTATAGTTGCCCTGGGCAACATTACAGTTGATTTTTTCCTGAGATGAATGATCTCATTTTATTCATATTTAGATCAAAATTTCATAAACAAATTTCAGGCAAGTATATAGATTCTACATTTTATGCAATTCAAGTAACAATACTGCATAATTGTAAAATAATCAATTCTCAGAGAAAACATTAATTTAATAAATGAACTTTTCCTATGTACCTACAATGAGTCTAATGTTGTATTAACTACCAAAAATAGAAGGGATAACAGGACAGATGCTTTGCTAATCAATCAAATTGTTATAAATATTTATTAAACATCTGCTGTTTGTTAGGCACAGGAATAACAGTGGAGAAAATAGCAATATATAGGAAAAAGTTTCTGTTATCGAGGAATTCATCTTCAAGAGAGATGAAAATTAAATACATTAACAAATGTGAAAATTTTTACTACCAAAATGTGCCATGAAAAAAAAGGAAGTATGAATAGGAGTAACTAGAACAGGATGGGAAATATCATCCTCAGAGTCTAGAAAGACTCTCCTGGGAGACTGATACTTGAATGGAGAAATAAGTGGCTAGGAGGAGGCAAACATTCAAAGATTCAGGAGCATAGAATATAAGCAGAAGGACAGCCAAGGACAAGAACACTGACTGGGAATAAATTCAGAGTGTTCCAGAAAGAGAATAAAAGTCATTTTCCCTAAAGCGTATGAACTAGGGGGGAAAAGAAAATAATCACACTAGGAAAATAAGTGGAAAAGAGGTTTTTCTTTTATTATTTTATTCTTGAGATTTTTTTGAAAATGATACAAATATAAGTTTTAGAAACATCCCCATGGATGCTTTCTATAGCCTGCCAGGATCAGGACAGAATCAGAAAGACCACTTAGATGGCCACTGTAAGAAGCTAAATAAAATATACTGTGAATTTCAGGTACAGTTGTAATGGCAGAACTAGGGAGAAGGAGTTGGAGTATCGACATTTTAGAGATAGGATGGATCTTTGTCATGAGTTGGATATAGGAGTTGAATGAAAAAAAGAAATCAGGCATACTACTTCTCCATCAGAAGCTTACAAAATAATGGGAGGCATCACAGAAAGGGCAATTTCAATTTACTCTGATGAGTGTTACAAGAAAAAATCCACATGAAATTCTCAAAATCTTTTGAGAACGCTTGAAAAGAAAATAGAGTTTCTTTAAGACTGGTGGGGAGGCATCTTCCTTACATGATATTTTGTTGTGTTCTCATTTCAAAGGCTGCCACTCCTATGAGGCACACAGGTTACACACAGATTTCTGCACAGACCAGATTAACCACAACTGTGGGTCTCTCTAATTCTAGGAGCACAAGCCTTGAGGCAGTGGTGTGATGTTCTTGAAAGAAATCTCATGAAAGAACATAGCGTGCAGTACAAATCTCACCCATAGCCAATCTCTCCAGGTACAGTGGGCTGAAGAATCCTGGGTCTCTACTGTGCCAACAGAGGTTCTCTCAAAATGTATAAAGGATTCCTCTGAGAGGATGAGCATATCTTGTGCTTGTTTTTATAAACTCCAGATCATATTTCAATGGATGTCATCATCTGTATTGGCATAAATCAAAACTGTCAGTGGTACAGACTTCATAATTATAATTGCTCTATATTAATTCTAACCAGAAAGAAACATAGTTACTAGTACTAAGACTTCACTAAACTTCCTGCAATGCCTAGGCAGAGTCTCACTTTATACTTGCACTCCTTGTGTTTGCCTCATGTTTTCTAATACTAGAGTTTTCATTTGACCTTGACCCAGGATGATCACTTACATTGCTGTTTATTATAGTTTGAATCTCTCTGCTTCCTGACCACCATGAGGCCAGCAGCCTTCCTCACCCATGTCCTTCCACCATGCCTCTTCCACCTTGGAACCAGTCGACCATGAACTGAACCCCCTAAATACTATGAAGCAAATTAAACTTCTATTTTAAATTGTATTATCTTGTCCCAGCAACAGAAAAATGACTAATACTTTGTTCTGGGCTTCTGACCACTAATTTCAGAGATGTTTCTCTTTACATCATCCCTCCCATCAATGACCATTCCAATAATGTGCTGCTTGAGCTGTATTTACTTCACCCCATCTGCATGATAGGCTATTCCAGCACAGATTTTGTTAGCCTCTGACATAGGGGGTGATTTCTGTGAATGTGTCATATATGCCAAACAAACCATGAACACTTAGAAATCTGCCTGAGATGTAAATTATCATCAATTGAGATATGGAACTAAATGTCATTATCTATCTGCCTAATCACAGGTTGGGCAGCAAGATTTGAAATCAATATTTTCATAACTGAGCATGCTTTTCTATAAATGTAAAATTTCCAAACAAGATATTTGGGATACATATTGAGCAAAATAAGCAGTAAAAGAAAGGCATAATGAAAAAGATTGAAACAAGATAGTATTTAAAATCTTGCAATTAGATAAGCTCAGATTTGTGCATCTTCTCTCCAAAAATATATAATATATTTAAATATCTATACCTGTAGTCTCAAAATTAATTTCTTTACCCTGATACCTACACTAACTTTGTAAGTTTTTCAGTTTTGTTCTCAGGAGCTATTTGAAAGCTTGATGTTTTGTATGGGTTTTTATAGAAATACATAACTCTTAATTGAGTAAAAATATGATAAAACCTACAGTATCTCTATTCTTTCCTTCAACCTTTTGGCTGACTACCTAAGTCCAGCCAATTTTCATTTGATAAGGATGAAAGATAATCTCTCTGTGTCATTGTCTCATAAGATATATTAAGTAAAGGAAATTAATATATATTGTTATTTTTTCTGAGGACTATTTTAACAAAACTATGAAGTCTCGGTGTTTGCCCATTTTGTTAATCTCTGCTTTCACTCTCTATTTCTTACAAATGATAATCAACCTTTTAATAAAAGTTAGTAACTTTTGAAGATACTAACACTTGCAAAAATATTGAACATTTTTGTTCCTTTTTTTCTAAGTTCATATTTTTTATTTTATGTGAAAATAAAATACAATTTCAGAACAAAAAATAAGAGAATAAGAACAGTGTGTCATTATCACACATCCTGAGTGAATCATATAACAAATAATTTAAGTGAGACTAGGGAGGTGCTTTCCGCAAAACAGTACCTGATTTTTCCAATGAGAATTATTATTTCTTTCATCCCCAGTCAGTTTACTGCAAATATCAAAATTATCAACTTAAAGCATAAACCAAAATACACCATAAATGTCTTAAATCTTGGAGCTCACAGAGTGAAGAAAATAAGCAAGATCAAGTAAAAAAATATGAAAAAACTTGACAGTTTACTGTGAATATTTACCAATTTTGAAAGTCAAAGAGCTTCCATAAAATCCAATGTAAGAATTAAATATAAATGTTTTATGAATACTCAAGACCCACTTCAGTGAAACATCTGTTGACTTGTTGAATATTGGAATTGATTTTAGTTTATCAGAATAACCAGATTTTCTTAGAACATGGAAGGTCTCTGGTTTACTAGTTTGATTTAAGATATTGTAATTTTTTATGATTATTACCAAGTGGTAAGTATTCTTTAGAAATTATACTTTGATTTCTTTCTTTTCCCAAGCTGGTGACCTGCCATGTGATTTTCTGCCATGGTGCTGGGGAGTGGTAGTGTGCTGTACCCTTAACCCTGAGATTACACACACACACCCCAACACATACTCCTTAGTGTACCGTGCTGCTTATACTCTGGTGTTTCGTAAATTAAGAGAACTAAGTGTATTTTTATCCCACAATACTTTCAACTTATAATGGGTTTATTAGGAAGCAACCCTGTCATAAATCAAGAAGTACAGTTTGACATTTCAGTATTGATGCCTGGCAAAGTCCAGTGCCTGCATCTGCCCGCATGCCCTATGTCTCTGGTTAAAAGTGAAGGCTGTAGAAATGGCAATATGGCAGTATGGTCATCTGCTTTCATAACTAACTGAACAAACACTTTTAACAATAAATCATTGTTGTCTTGTCACTGAGTACTCATCTAATAGAGTGCCCTTAGATGTTGTATCATGTCTGATCTCTTTCTGTAGATGCTGGTGCTGGATGGTTATTGATAGTAAAAGCAACGATAGGGAAAACCAATGAAAAAAGTTCAAAAGTATCATTTGAGAAATGTTGATATCTGCATTGTCACTGCCTCTCGAATACTGCTATATATAACTGGTGAGTAGTATATAAAATGAAACGCCAATATTCTAAATATAAATTTTATATTTATGTCAACTAGTGAAGATTAACCTTAACAATTTTTTAATATAATGACTTGTTTATGCTTATATTAAAAGCATAAAGATAAAGATGTCTCTATTCTAAGTATATAATGGTATCATTCAGGAATTTGATGAAAATACAACAGTTATGTAGTCATTAAAATATTTTTTGAAAAGATTCACTTTCAAGTAATGCAATAGTCTATAGATCTAGGTGCTGCTATCTTTTCAAACATAACTAGACACAAAGAAAGTCATTTTAATTGGATCATGGATAAGATTATTGTAGATTGCATATAGAATTAGTTCCTTCTGTTGTAGATTTCTTTCTTTCTTCCTTTCTTCTTCCTTTCTATCTTTATTTTTTTATAAATTTCTCAATATAAGGAATTACTGAGGGACATAATTAAAGTTGTGCTGCTTTCTGGTGTTTGGGGACATTAAATATCACTGTTGGATTCTTTCTGATGTTCCCGCAATTTGCATTTGGTTTAGTGCTTAGACAGCTAAGTGACATCTTATATGTCATAGAACAGTGGCAGAAAAGGTAAGAAGTGTGGTGACATGTTTTAATGCATATGGAAGAAGTAGCTTGTCATGAGGGTGCCTAGTGTGAAAAAGTGTTAGGTAAAATCTAGAGTAACTTATGGAGGAAAAGAGTCAGATGTTCTGCCAGTCACATGCATTTAATGAAAAATAGCTTTGACTTTTGGCAATGCAAAGGAGAATTGTTAATAGATATTTCTTCCTTTTGCTTTCCTGTTCCATGTATCAGAATTTGTGTGCGGTCTTTGAATTATTTGCAATTTTTTTATTTTTAAAAAATAAAAGAAGGGCTGGGTGTTTGGCTCAGTGGCTTAAGCGCCTGCCCTGGCAGGTGCAAGGCTGTGAGTTCAATCCCCGGTGCTGAAAAAAAAAATAAAAAAATAAAAAAATAAAAAATAAAAAATAAAAGAATAAAGAAAGAAGTGAATTTTTGAAAAGCAGATTGAAATAAGTAGAGAGGATCAGTGTAGCTTATGCTCTCATTTAGCCTCTGATTTTGTTGCTACTGTTCATCATTTAGTGTTACAGAAACCGTTTTGATGGAGAACTGCGAAAATTTGTATACAGCACATTTTGTTTGGAAGTCTAGAAGCAAAAACTGCCAATAATCTGAAGGAAATAGTTCTTATCATTTATATTCAAACCTGAAGATTGAGCAGTGTTGAGAGTCAGTCCTAGGGCTGCTCATTATTAATCAGGATTAGCAGCAAGGAGCAGGCTCTCCAAGTGAGTACATGGTAACACCCTTCAAAAGAATAGCCAGGGAGAATGCACAATAAGATGTGTACCACATTTATACCATCGTTGGTAGTTTAGGATGGAAATGTATCTCAAGCGTTCATTGGGAGACTTCCTCAAAAACACACTGGAATTACAGGCACTGGGTTCTATGTGCATGGACGACAGTGAAAACAGAGATGGTGGTCTATTGATTTTATTGTCAGTTTGTCTGTATTCATCAGATGATATTATCTGGTATTTAGACTGTACATCCTAAAGCCTATCTTAACTTTAATTTTATGGCCCCAGACATAGGTAGAACAGAGCCTAGATCCAAAAACATAGGTTAGGATACCTAGTGTTGACCACTTCATTGGCATGACGTGTAACAGATTGTTTCTTGGTGAAGTGGAGCATGACACAGGTGGGGTGTTTTCCATTTTGAGATACATGATCTGAAAATTGTAGTTGTCATTTCTGTTGCTGTTCAGTTTGTCAGAGCTGCAGCTGATAACAGCTTTATCCCACTACACATTTTGAATTCTCTTTGCCCTCCACAATTACCCTACTTATTTGTGTTTCATTATCTTCTGGGGCAAACTCAACTTTAGTCCCTGAAAGATTTTGTAGGCCACTCTAGAAAATACAGAGAAGCATTAGTGGATCATAAACATTTCAATATGGTACATTTCAATACGGTATCCAAACTTTTAACATTGAGGAGGAAAGACACAAGGCTATAAAAGTTAATTGTACCAAACCTTGAAAACCAAACAGAAAGTTTAACTTTGGGAACTATATGAGGTAGGTTTCAATCCTATGTTCTCTGGCAAAAGAGAAAAGAAAAATAATTTGTTGTCTTTTATACCTCAGTTCTGGACAAGTCCTCTACTGATCCTTTCTTTTTAATAGCCCATGATCATGAATTATCTCCTGAGCAAGTGTCAGGCATTCTCTCCTTACAACATGTGGTCCAGGATATTCAGGATGCAAGCTGAAAGGTCACAGTAGGCTCTGCTATCATACAGTCAATGGTGAAGTGTTGAGAAGTCCTTTACCAAACACTGTTCTCTCAGTAAAAGCACTTGAGTAGATTAAGCTCAACAAACATGACTATATGTAGTTATTCCATGACTTGCCTACAGAATGTGATGCTAAGGCTTAATGTCTCCAATCAAAACACCCATCAGACAGAAGTGAAACTGTAGCAGTCAGGCTGCCTTTTGTGCCGAGATTCCCTTCTAGGAGCCCCGAGATTCCCTTCTAGGAGCCCCGAGATTCCCTTCTATGAGCTCTGTACCTACACCAGATGTGGCCACGCATCAGGCATCTTTGAAAATTCCTGGTTTAGCTTTTTATTCAAAACAAATCAAACTAAATAATAATGATGATGGTGGTGATGATGATGATGATGATGATGAAAATAACTGGTTTCCTGAATATTCTTGAGAAAAAATGAATGGAAAACCTAGAAGAAAGAAAGAATAATATTTAGAAATCATACTTGGAAAATTAAAAAAAAACTAAAATGAGGATTTTTACTACTACTTAGTTGTATAACTTCCTATGTCTTTATTTGTCTGTTCTTCAGTAATTTGATACAGCACTTTTATCTGAGTCTTATTTTTAAAGATATAAAAATGTTGATAGTTTTAGTCAATTAAATGAGATAATTAGACTTATGTTGCCTATCATGTGTCTAAAATGAGTAGAATGATTTTATAGCTTAACTGTTTTCCACTATACTTTCTTATAATTAAGGATACACTATCTGTTGTGTTTTTTTTTTTTTTTTTTTTTTTTTTTTTTTTTTTTTTTGTACCAGGGATCAAACTCACAACCTCACACCTGCCAGGCAGATGCTAAGCATCTGAGCTAAATCCCCAGCCCTATTTTTTGAGAAGGGTCTCACTACGCAGTTCAGGCTGGCCTTAAACTCACTTTGTAAGCATGCTTGAGAAACTCACAATGATCCTCCTGCCTCAGCCTCCCGAGTGCTGGGATTAATGGTGTGCGCCACTATACCCAGCAGGATACACTGTCTTGATTCAGTCCACATACAGCAATGTTCCGTCCTTTGCAATTTACTCTAGAAAAATGTATGTAGCAGAGGGCATTAGGTAGTCACCTGATTTTTATTTATTTTATAGTTTATTCTATAGTTAAGCAGACCCAGGACTATATAGCTTATTATAGTACGTATTTTTGTCATGTGGAAAGATGTATAATGTGTGAATATTTTTGCTGTATTTGCATGTATGAAGTTTGTTGCAAAACGAAATTTACTTAGTTTGAGAATAGACACACTTGAATTTCCAATTAAGTTTTTGAGACTTTTTAAATTGACTTTGTTCTTATTCTCCCTCGATTTCATTGTTTTTATTTTGACTTTGTTCAGAGAGTGTGTGCTTGATATCACTATTTTGTGACAATACACATTTTCAGTCAGTATGTCCAGGATATGAGCAATTGCCTTCATACTCTACTTATCTACTTTGATGTTTCTGACTCCATTCTTAGATAGGTTTTCTTGTGTTATTTTCTTCTTCCTGATCAAAGAAATGTCATAAAGCCCAGGGATTTCATTTCTTAGTGTAAAGAAAATTCAAGGACACAGAGGTCAGGAAAATGTAAAAGAAACCTCTGAGAAAGGCAACTGTGGGTATCCCAGTATTTCTTACAATTTTACTTTATCACATAAGGATGATACAACTGAGACCACATTAAAAAAATTGTAGTGTATTTCTTTAGTTTTACACATAGTTAAAATTTTATTTCCATTGCTTTTGTAAATAAAGAGGGGAAGAATTGTTGAAGGGAGTTGGGGAGAATGGAGAAAAAAGCAAGATATACCATGTACAGGTACAAATTTCCTATGATGAATTTTATCACTATGTCTATCTAAAATGTACTAACAAAGTAAATATGGTTTAAAAAGCTCATATATATCAGGTCATATTATATTTAACCAATCCCAGAGAAAGGGTACAGACATTTTATCTTACTTTTATCAGGGTTAAGATTTTAAATACAAGCATTTTAGCAGAGGCAACATGATTAGGAATAACCTGTCCAATCTGGAGTATTTCAAACAATGCTAGATCTAGTTTAAACAGGCGTGAAAGGACAGGACTGGCACTCTGATATACTTTACCAATGCTCTTAAGTAAGAATGAAGACTTAAAAACTGCAAAACCTAGAATTTATATGAGGTTCCTAAAACAAGATCATGTGGGTAATAGAGATAGTGGTGAAAATGATCTAATAGGGTTAGAGTGGCTCTAAGAAGCAGAAGCCTGGGTTACTTGGCAATGAACTGAAATTGTGCCAAGTTAGTAGCTAATTTTGTTTGGAAGACACAGGATCAGAATAGATAGTGCCGTCTCTGCATATGGAGGTTCTGAACTGTAACAGGAAGAAAAGCTGATCATCCAATTTGCTCTGTCAAATCAATGTTTCATTCTGACAACTCCAAAATTCCAAAACTCAACGCATTGAGAACAGAGTAACCATAGTTTTATTGGAGGATGGAATTTATATAGAAATTCATAGATACTTCTGGCTCACAGGCTAGATTAAGTATCAAACACTGAAGCAGGGTTGTCATGAATTTGAGTCCGGTCTGGGCTACACAGTGAGTTCAAGGCCAGCCTGAACCATATAGTGAGAACTTGATTCAAACAATAGCAGCAACAGCAACAACAACAACAACAGCAACAGCAAATTAATTACTGAGGAAGCACTAGGCAGTAACAGAAAACTGACTTACTGCTCACTGAGATGTGTCTCTGGGGAGGTCCACTTAAGAGTGACTCTAAAGGGAAAGCAAACTTGTTGCTATATTTACTCATAGAGCACTGTTGACGCTCAGTGTGTGGGGTATTTTCCAGTTCTCCAGTTGTCAGAGAATACCAAGCACATGTACTCCAAATTAACTCCATTCTGACACCAACTGCCTGAAGGATGTCCACCCCAAGGATGAAGTGCTGGTCCCAGAGAATGTCCTTCACTTTAGAATTCAGTCTTAAAGTAGTGAGTCCCCCGTCTGTATACAATCAGAGGTTTCCATAAGGTTCCCTACTTATTTTTGTTAACTTACTAGCACAGCCCTCAGAATCCCAGGAAAGTTTATTTCCTATTACCAATTTATTACAAGATACCAGAAAGGGTACACATGAACAGTCAGATGACAAAATACACTTTAGCCAGGTCTGGGAGAATCCTAATCACAAGAGTGCCTGCTCCCATGGGGTTTGGAATGTGTCACTCTTCTGGTTTTTTGGTGAAATCACCCACATAGAAGCTCTTTGAACCCGTACCTTAGGGTATTTTTAGAGGCTCCATTACATGGGCGTGATTGATCACATCATTAGCCATTGATGACTGAACTCAATCTCCAGTCATTCTCCCTTCCACAGAGGTTGGGGGCCGGCAAAAGTTCCAGCCCTCTAATAGCATAGTTAATTCTCCTGGCAATCATGTGCCCATCCTTAGAGATGCCCCCAAAGTGACCTAATTAATGTAAACTCAGGGGTGTTGTGAACAGCACATGATGCTCCTTTTACCTTTCTCTTTGCTTTGAAGCTACTTCAGGAACTGCAAAAGCAAAACCAAATGAAATAAAAGATGCTCCTGCTTTGTTCTTATCATTTAAAAAATTAAAATGATTTTAGGAGCGCTGACCAGAATCTGAGAACAAAGACTAAACTATCTACTTCTCATGATTTTACAGTGTTTCAGTTGCCTTCAGATAATTTGGTAAAGTTAGATTCAAGGGGGTGTTAGTACAGTTAATATTTTTAAGCTATGAAGTCCTTCCTTGAGAACATAAGACTTGAGTTCATTTTCTGTTGTTGCAACAGAGTACTTAAGACTAGGTAATTTATAAAAGAAAGACATTTATTTTGGTTGTGGTTCAAGAGGATGAAATTCTATCATTTGATGGCTGCCTGTGACAAGGTTTTTTATTTCTTTATAACATGGAGGAAAAATGGAAGGGCAGGTAGGTACATATGAAAGAGACAAAACACAAGAGATAGGCTTACTTTACAACAACTGCTGTCTTGACAAGGTATCCAATCTCAAAGATAGGTTTTAATCCCTATTAAATAACTAAACACCTCATAAAGCCATCACTTTTCAACACTGCCACAATAGCAACCACATTTCAACATGAGCTTTATGCAGAACAAACCATATTCAAACTGTAGCAGATATGATGATACACATTTATCCAAACTTTATATAAGAGATAAAAGTGGAGTTGCTGTGGTTGAAGTGTGAGTGGGGGACCTGGAATCCTGCTCTGTAATACCCACTCTTTCGGTGGTTCCTGGGTGACATTTTGGAATCTTTCATGTTCTTCAGAGCATTGTTTGAAAAATTAGATTAGACAATTTCTTTTTATGCTTTCAGTGCTAAGACTACTGAGAGATTGTGCTTCTTGATACAGGCAGAGGCTCACACTTGATTAATGAGGGTAGGATGGGTATTTTGTGACTCCTATTGATGGTCTTTGTCTACAGTTTCCTAAATTACCTTCTTACAGAGAAACAGATCCCAATCCCATATGGTTTGTAGTTAACTCTTAAATTTGGTATGTAATAGGGAAGGAGGCCAAAAATAGATGTCAAAGCTACAATTTCTTCTTCTCAGAGTCAGGTGATTCACTGTCCTGCAGGGAACCCCAACCCTGTGCACCAGACATTTTGAAGAGCTGGACATTGGCAGGTTAAGCAACATCTTCTGTCAGATAAGGTGGGGTTTTCTGGACAC
Source organism: Dasyprocta punctata (assembly GCA_004363535.1). Lineage (NCBI taxonomy): Eukaryota > Metazoa > Chordata > Mammalia > Rodentia > Dasyproctidae > Dasyprocta > Dasyprocta punctata. The sequence goes on along the minus strand of RJWM01002465.1, from coordinate 47,888 downwards.
TAAGAAGCTGAGTAGAGAGGATGACACAGCTACATTTTGTTCACGAGGTCACTGTTTCCTGACTGCAGGGTCTTAGGTGTATCACTTGACATAATGTTGGGTGGGCATTTAGCCCACCAGTGGAAGACTCAGGATACCTGCACACTGCAACCAAGGTTCACTAATTCTTAGCTTTTTTGACGTTAGGTGTGTTACAGTAGTTGGAAGAACAAACAAGTAACGAGACTAATTGTAGTTTCAGTCATACAAATGGTATCTACAGATTTAGTGGAAGATTTGTTTGAGACCTATCTCCAAGGGTTCTGCAGGAGTAACTTTGTCACCAACCTTTGCGCAGGGGAGTAAATAGTGCAGAGTTTAGACTTGCTTGCTATACACATGCAGGCATAGGATATCACTGCAAGACTTTGGAGACAAAATGCTGTTGCCTTAGATGACATTTATTGCCAGTAAAGTATAAAGCCTCTTTGCTGCTTATATAATGAATTGGTGATATCAGGGTCTCTGCGTGCACACATTTTCATGATGCATCAATATTCTCTTGCCTTTGCCGTTCCCGACAGGAAATACATAATTGACCTTTCCTCACTCATGATGCTTTATCATTTGCAAGATTTCAAATTTTAATAATAAGCTATTTGATTGATAGGGGAAAACTAGACTTTGGGAGAAATGCATAGTAGATCACCCATGATGTGGAACCATACAATGTTTTCTAGCAAAACCTGATGGATCCTCTGCATAAATTGAAACCAGGAAGAAACAATATTAAGTAATGTTAACTACAGCAGTGGAGTTTGGGATACGAAGGTTGATTGGACTATTTGTTTTGTGATGTTCCCAAGGGTTATTTTGTTGAGAGTTTTGCCATTAAGTGGTCTAATTGTGTCAGCGGATGGGGCCCCTTTCAATTTGCATAATTTCCTCAAGGGACTGAAGCTGCTAATTTGGTGATTAATTATCCATATTACACATTGTTTATTTGACCATGCCTAGATTAATTTCTTTTTCCGAGCAAATCACATTTAGATATGAATTTGCATATCTTGATTACATTTTAATGTCTTGGTTATCATTGTCTCTTCCCTGGACACCTCATAAGATTACAGAAGAGTGCTCAAGCAAAAAATGATAGAATGTCTTAAATGACATTGCACATCAGTGGGCAGATAATGCACATGACTTATTTTAATGAAGAATGTGTTCCTTTATAGTTAGGCAAGTTATAATATCTAATGTTCAAGGCATTTTGTATTTTTACCATTTGTATTTTATCATTACTAACCAATTTCAAACATAGTCTTTATTATCTTTTAGACTATTACTATAAATATATTTACCTTCTTATATGCATATTTTATTTACCTATAATCTTGTATTCTGTTGTCAGATACTTGCAAGCTGTGTTCATGTTCTAAGTCTTTAATTGAGTAATCTCCCACACAGTGTTTTGAAGGCTGGAAAACCATTACCATTCCGATGTGGTTATGTCATAGGTTCCTTGAAATCCTGTACTGTCTCTATTTATTCTTATTTGATTTGTCTGATAAAATGTCTTACTGTTGCTATCATTTCTGCAAAAGTACATAATAGTTCATATTCCTAGTTACACTTCACTGAGTATTACTGAAATTCTAGATAAGAATAATGGATTTACCTGCGTCATCTCATTTAATTGTTAGATCATCCTATGAGAAAAGTATTAATTTGCTTGTTTTGTGGTGGGGTTATGAATTTTAGAGACAGAGAAAAGAATTTGTTCAAACTGAGAGAACTAGAAACAGTGAAGCCAAAATTTAGGACCTGTCTGATATTAAACTTATGGAGTTATTCAACTGGGTAGAAGAAGAGTGCTAAACAATAAGTGTTTCTGACCAACGAATGTTTTTGTCCACCTAAATGGAACCAGAATGATGAATAGGTTGTTCTTGATCAGCTATGAGTACTAATGCACATAGTATGCTGTGAATGAATGAATGATGATGTAGTATTCTTCTACACCAGAGATCCAATCATGTAGTGATGTTCAATTTCAATCCTCTGTTCAAATGTCAAAATAAGACCAAACAGGGTCAGGTCTAAAGCCTCCCAGAAGTGGGGGTTTGCAGGCTTGAAATAAAGAACAGGCTGCTTTAGCTGCTGAAGTAGGACCAAAGTATCATTTACCTTTCCCTCTGCACCAAATTCTTTCTGGAATCTACCTGCTGGATGCAACACGGAAACTGGGTACTGTAACAACCTGCATACCTTGATGTCTCTATCCAACATCTCTATTGGTAAACGATAGCAACTTACAAAGGACCCTGTTGCTTAATGTGGTGAGGAACTTCATGATCAACCTGGCTGTTGCTTTCTTGTTTCTAGAAATGGGAGGCTACAGTCACCAAAGACTCAGTCCTACCCGCGGGCAGTTCTTGGCCTCTATCTGTTGGTCCCCAAGGCCATACATTTACCATATTTTACCAGGGAGGCTTGTAATTATGTCCCAGCCATACTAGGATGCTGAACTACCTAACTCTCTTTATTTCTATAAAAAGGGAATAATAATATTATTAATATAATTTAAATATATTAGTTGTGTTTAAATATAATTATATATCACTTTGTATGTATCAATGATAATACACATAGAATATTAGTAAAATAATGTTATTATAAAGCAAGTCAACATGTTTAGATCTCACTTGGTCCTGCTTATCAAATATTTGGACTTTTTTCAAGCAATAAATATGTTAGATATTATTTCTGAAACCAAAAAGCCTACGTTTTTGTTGTGCGTTTTTGCTAATCTCTTTCAATTTGCATTCAAGGACCTTGTCTTAAAAATTGAACTTTACCCTCTGTACTTCCTGTCATTTCTGGAATTCATTACTTTTTTCCACCATAGGAAATTATTCTGACATCAATAATAAGAGATAATAATGATTAACAATGACAATATTTATTAAGCATTTTCGTTACGTGGAAGACCTTTAATACTGATTTGAAAAAATAAAGTGCAGATGTGAAATGCATAGACAAGTACCATGGTGCCTTGGTTCACAAACTTAATTCGTTCCACGACTCTTTGTTCATGAATGAAGGTATTCGTTCCACGACTCTTTGTTCATGAATGAAGGTACTGGTGTATATACAGAATATAATTGTGATAGCTAATGTATCAACTTGATGTGGCTGGAGGAGGACCAGCTTTATAGCCAAATATTATTTCTCAGTGTGTAGTGAGGGTACTTGTGGAAGGGGTTCACATTGGCATTGGTAAGTTGAGTGAAGAAGATCTGCTTTATCCAGGGTGAACTGGCTCATCTAATCCATTGAGCACCTGAGTATAACAAAAAGGGAGAAGAAGAAGAGTTTTTTTTTCCCCTTGAACTGGGGCATTCATTTTTTCCTAGAGACATCTGAGGTCTTGGTCTTGGACCTTTGGACTCAAAGACCTGGAGACATCTGTGGCCTTGTGACTCAGAAGGGAGCTCCCCTATTAGTTTCTGCAGTCCTCAGGCCTTACCCTAGACTGAGCCACACCAGTGGCTTTCCTGGTTCTCCTGGCAGCAGATAGTGGGACTTTTTGACCACTGTGTTACATAACCTAATTCTCATTTGTATATACTGCCATTCTTCTGTATGCATGGTTTTGCATCCATAGATTCTACCAATTGCAGAGTAAAAATATTAAAGCAGTTGTAATTCTGCTAACATGCATAGATTTTCTTCTTGCCATCTTTGTATCTTTTCACATTTATTGTCATATGTATTACAAGTAACCTACAGATGATTTACTGCTTGCAGGAGGATGTGTGTAGGTTTTATGCAAATACTGCACAATTTTTATAATATATTGGAGTATTCATGGATTTTGATGTCTCCAAGAGGTAACCAACTCCTAAAGATAGAATGCGATGACTATACCTGTTTTTATTCTTTTACTCTGGAGAGTGCTGACATCTCTTAAATTCTCTCACACTATTGCTATTACTCAGTCTGTAGACACCAAGATAGATTTAGATTTCTCCCACTAACTCAATCAACCTCTGCCCTCTAGTACCTAGGGTGGGTTAGCATAACAGAAACTTATATTTATTAATTTAAGAAGTATTTATTGAATAATTCTGAGTGTTACATATATTGAAAGCATAGGAAATGCATTAACACCCAAAGAAGCTTGCTTCTGGCTCTCTCAAAACTCACATTCTATCAATAGATCACCAAAAAAGCACATAAATAGATAAGTTACCAAGAAACAAGAGATAGTAATTAAGTTGTCTCCTCAAGGTTATGTTTTTTGTTTTAAGGGATGGTAGAGTTAAATAGTTTTCCTTGGCCTTTTGAAGCTGTTTAAGAGTGAGGTGAATACATGTGGCAATACCTGTGTACACTGCAACATCACTAACATTCGTGACAATCAAAGTGGAAGGACTCCTTGATTTGATTTTAGGAGATCACAATTATGGACACAATTCAGACCTGAGTTAGGCTGTGACAATTACTGTCTTTCAGCCTCAGTGATCTCGCAAGTAAAATGAAGGAATTTGAATGATTATCTAGCATTCCTCCAGTGGAGGCCAGTACATCTCTCTGTGATCTGTCTGATCTGGCACCCACGGTTGATTTGGACAAAGCATGCACAGTATCTTTAAAAAGACATTATTACTGTCTTCTGGGAAGAGTTTATTTTAATAAGTATTAAGACAGCAAGAACATTGTGTCTTTTATTAAATTTGTCTGTTCCCTCATGCTGATAGTATCTTCTGAATATAAATTGTGTAATATAATAAAGCACAGCTTAGAATTGTTTTCATAATAGTACACGCCATAGTCCTAAGCCATAAAATAAGAACCAAAAGTACATCTTGTTCTCTAAACTCAAAATTTTCAGCTGCGTAAAACCTGAGTGAAAAAAAAAAGGAAATTAATGAGGCAAAAACATTTCACGGCATGCTTGAAGAGCTTTAAAAATACAATATGTTCTTTGCAGGAAAAAAAAAATCAGGAACCTCATTCTTTTGAAATTTGATGACTTAAAATTTGTATATGTTCAATTTTTGTTTTGTGTATACTACTGCTGCATTTATCTATTCACTATTTTTAAATCCCCTTAACAAACATTTGTTTTGCAGCTACTGTGCGCTTATTTCTACTATTAGTAATCATAAAGGTTCTTTTTAAAAGTTTTATTTTAAAGAGAAAAAAACAATAAAAACGATGCAGAATTTCAAAAACAAGATAATAAGAAATTGACATTGGTGCATGTATTACATATTGTTAGCTTCAAAGTAGTTGCTCAGTTTATGAGATAAAGGTATGCATAATTGATCAAACAATATAATTTATTTATTTATTTATTTTTCTGGTACCAGGGATCGAACTCACAACCTAATGTCTGCCAGGCAGGTGCTTACACCACTGAGCAAAATCCCTGGCCAGCACAAATGGTTTTTTTCAATGAACTGAGAGAAATCAGTAAATTATCTATCTTTTGCGTATATACATATTTTTCCCTTTTTCCTTCCCTCTTTTAACCGTTCACGTATCCCAGCTGTTCTTTACATTTGAGCTGTTTGTTTTCCTTTCACAATGTCTATTGTAGACTTTGGGTCTTATTTATTTTTGCAGTTTCTTACACTAGGAAGATAATACAGTGTTTACACATGTGGGTCTGGTTTATTTCACCTACTTATGGACTCTAGTTGCATTCATTTACCCATAAAGACCTTGAGTTTATCCTTCTGTATAGCTGAATAGTACTTCATCATATAAAAATACTACATCTTTTAAACCTATTCCTTGATTGATGGGCATTTGGGTAGTTTCCAAGATTTAGCTATTACAAATTGTACTACTATAAACATGAGTGCACATACATCGTGGTGGTATGATGTTGTCAGTTCTTTTGGAAAAACACCCAGAAGGAGAATAGCTGGGTCTAATGGAGCCTATAATCCTAGATTTTGAGGAAGTTCTACACTAATTTCCACAATGTTTGTACCAGTCTACACTCCCACCAATGGTGGAAACAGTTCCTTTTCCTCCACAGTCCTGCCAGCACTTGTTGTTGTTTGATTTCTTTCTTTCTTTCTTTTTTTTTTCTTTTTTTTTGTCGGCACTGGGGATCAAACTCACAACCTCGCACCTGCCAGGCAGGTGCTAAAGCCACTGAGCCAAACTCCCGGCCCTATTGTTTGATTTCTTGATGGTAGCTATTCTTTCTGGGGTGAGATGGACTCTCAATGTTGTTTTAATTTGCATTTGTCAAACGACCAATGATGTTGAACATTTTTTCATGTGTTCATTTGCCATTTGTATTTCTTCATCTGAGAAGTGTGTATTTATTTCTGATGCCCATTTTTGGGTTGGGCCTTTGAATCTGGAGGTCTGAGGTTTTTCAATTCTTTATAGGTTTTAGACCGAAGTTCTTTGCTGGAGGGATAGTTGTATAAACATGTTTCCCACTCTGTGAATTTTCTTCTCACTCTGTTGGTGATTAACATTCTTTAGATAGCAAAGGAAAAGATAATCCCAGAAGCTTGAAGAACTTAAAATTTTACAGTAAGATTAAGTGAATACCTAATTGAAGTTGGATTGTTTAAATGTCCACTGTGCCAACCTGTGGGATTGGTTTGAAAGTGACTTCTTCTAGCCGCATTGCTCTGTAACCTTTGAGAGAGTGTTAGTCATCATGGGCAGATCTCATGAGAGATGTGTCTTAGTTACTTTTTGCTCGTTGCTGAGACAAAATACCTGACGCCCAAAGTTAGGGAAGGGAAGGTTTATTCTTACAGTTTCTCGGGAGTTTCAGTCCATAAAGTGGGCTCCAAGGCAGCATGGGATGACGGAGCTACAGTTCATGGCGGCTGCAAGCTGCAAGCCGCAATCCGCGCTGGCGAGAGAGAGGGCGGAAGCCGGGAAGCAAGCAAGAGGAAGACCCGCCTTCCCTTATACTGTATCTCAGCTCCACCCCTGGGCGGGTGTAGCAGTCACGTCATTAATCCTGGTGCTAGACAACAAACTGATCACAAGCATCAGACTCAGCTCCATCAAAAGTATGAGGACTTGGGGGTACATAGCATATCCTATACAAGATGTAAGGACTAAATTGCATGCAACGTTCTGTGGCAGTGAGGTTTTGTTATTCACATTTCCCTGAGACTAGGGTCACAGATTGAATTTTTGTGGCTTTAGATATATAATAATGGCTCTAAAATATTATCACTCATATGCACTTAATTATTCCATGATGTTCACACTTTCATTATACAACCATCATTTCATTGTGTTTTAGGGACAAAATAGGTAAAACAACAATGTTGATGTGATCGAGATGCTGGTACAGGAGGCTCGCAGCTACGGTGGCTCGATTGACATGGAAATGATGGCACTGTAAGCAGACGGTCCTTGGAGGAGTTGAGATAAAGTTTGTGTGTTCATTGTCTGACATCTTTTACAGTAATATTTCTATTGGCATATTCAGATAAACAAAATGAGGCCAGAAACAGTAAATGACAAGGCCAAGGTTGCACAGTAGAACCTGCAAAAGCTAAAGCTTTGACTTCTGCTCCAAGGCTCTCTCTGTCTGCTGCGTCAGCAATGGCAGCCCTTGTCTCATTTTCAGAAATTTGGCCACCCATGGCTGTGGAGCAAATGATTTAAGAGAATGTGAGGGCCTTGATGAAAAACGGCAAAACAATGATAAAACAAATACATACATAAACGCATATGCACACAAATAAACACATACACATATATACTCCACATGGTCCACTTTTTTTTTTTTAAATCAATGGGCTCATCATCATGCAAAAGCAGCCGCACGGTGTAAGAGGACACAGAGGATTTATGGAACCAGACAATCAAACTGAAACTGGTTACTGATATTAACAGGGATAATACTACTTCCCTATGATGGATTTGTACATTTAGCTACGCATTTGCAATCCACTGTAAACTTTAAACTTTGTAAATATCAATAGTTTATGTCAAAGACAGTGATTTGTGCAAAATTGTCTGGTTAATGTATCTACTGCCCAGAGTCCAAGCAGTAGATCTACTGCATGCAAAATTAACTAAATAATTACATCTTTCTTCCTATAGTACTTTTGAAGCTTGATGTTTGTGTAATACCTGGAGTCATGCAGATAAAAAATCTTTTTAAATTCAGAAAATCTGTCCTTCGTTGCTAGCTCCTGTGGTCTTTTCTCAGACTTTATGGAACATATCTAAATGTTGGACACAGTGATCATTCTCTGCCAGGAAATGGGTCTTCACAGATACTCCTACAATCTCTTTCAGTGCTCCCTCATCATCTTTGAGTAGCCTACAGACTGCTGTGTATGGGAACAGGCAGTTGATTGTGGATGACCTTGAGAGAACTTTCTGAGATGATGGAAACACTCTACATCTCAATTGCAATGACAACACAACTCTGTTTTGTCAAATCTCTTAAAGTGACACTTGAAAGATGTACATGGTCTTCTACATAAGTAAGTAGGGAAATTTTTAAAAATGTAAGTCAGATCCCATCATTTCTTTTTTAAAAAACTTTTCAATAATTTTGTATCCCAGTTAGAGTAAAAATCCAATTTCTAACCACAGTCTATGTGATGATCTTCAGTTACAGTACATAGCATCTCCTTCCCAACTCTCTGACTCCTCTTTCATTTTCTCAATTCACTCCACCCCAGTAACCTCCTGGCTGCTCCCTGAGGGCCAAGGAATCCTTCTTTACCCCTGCTATTTCCTCTACCTGGAGTGATTTTCCCCAGACATTTAATCCCTCACACAGATCCCTCATTTCCTTAAAAAGTACACCTTCACTGTAAGACTTGCTCACACCATTCTCTTTAAAATTTCATTATGCCTCTGCTTTCTATTTTTCTTTCCCACTCTGTGTTTTTATCTTTGGCATCTAACATATTTGATATTTTACCCTTTTATTTTTGTCGTAACTCTCTTCCTCATTTATGGAAAATAAACTTCAAGAGTGTACATGCCTTAAACTTGAGTTATCCTATACATATCTCAGGCATCTATTTCTGCTTTGTTTGTACAGGCACAGTCTGAAGATAACTTGCAACAAAGAAATGTCTATGTTCTTTCCTTAAACCAAAAGCCATGGGAACATTACAGAAAAAAATAGGATAATCTAAAGGCAGAATTATTTGATAATGCGTATATTGTATAGAGATATCACAGACCTAAATGACTTAAAAATTCTTCCTAAAAATGTCATACTCAGTTGGTGAGGAAAGCAAAGCATCATAAAATTTTATTGCTGTCACAATGCAAAGTAGAATTTGAACATTCAGGTACAACTTTCCTAATAGATAAGAAATGTAGTAGTTTTGGCAAAGATATGGCTTTTTGATTCTTTGTTTGTTTGTTTTGCATAGCAGTGAGGTCTGCAGTTTCAAGTTGAAATTCATGAAGTGAACAGACTGGTGTCTTCACTTAGAAGGCAGTGGCATGAAAGCTAGTACCGTCCTTAAAAAAGAAAAATAAGACATCTCAGCTTTTGGAAAAATCCTTAAGACAGTTGAATAGGAAACAGACCGGAACAAATAGGAATGTACTAAAATTTTTTCTAGTACATATTTGCAGGACCGATCATTTATATTAGTGAATGCTTGCCTTGCCTGATTTGTTAATATAATGCAAACTTACACAGGACAAACACCATAAGCACTAATCCACTTCACATATTAAAATGGAAAGATGGAAGCAAAGAGCAAGCCATAAAAGGGTTAAAATTCAAGCAGTGTAATGCTCCCAAAATTATATAACTGCCTAAGAATTTTTCCACAATTTCCTTTTAGTTGGCAAGGATCATCTGAGACCTGAGGATAACTAGATTTTGGATGCATTTCTATATTAATGTATTTATTCAACAAGCATTTTCTAAATTGCCATTCTGCTTACAAATTATTTTGGATGCTAAAGATTTGAGGTAAAAAATAACAACTTCTTTTTTTAAGGAAATGATATAGCACAAGCACATGTGAGCAATTAATAAATAAGTATCTAACATTATATAATGTTTGTTAAATATGAATGTACATATACACGGATGCTGGAGTCTGAAATTTTGTATTCTCTAAAATGCATATACTGAGATTTAGTCTGCAGTGCAGTGATATTAAGAATTGGGATCTTTGATTAGGTCATGAGGGCAGAGCTTTCATGGATAGGATTAGTGCCTTTATTAAAGAAGCCCGAGTGGTGGTTCAGGCTTCCACCATATGAGGATGTGAAGAATGGATCATTCACGAGGAGCAGACCCTCACCAGACCCTGACACTGTTGGCATCTTGATTTTGAACTTCTCAGCCTCTAGAAATGTGAGCAAACATGTCTATTGTTTATGAATTACCCAGCCTAATTTAGTTTTCTCTAGCAGCCTGAATGGGCTAAGACAGTAGAAGACAAGAAAATAGGATTCATAAAAACAGAGATTGTGCTCCTTCTTGCTACTTTTTATGGAAAAGAAAAACATTGTTTCAAACCTGGGGCCTTTACACTGAACTACATCCTCTTCTCTGTTTTGTTTGGTTTTGTTGTTGCTGTTTTTAAATTTTGAGGTAGGGACTGGCTAAGTAAGTCAACTAATTTGCCCAAGCTGAGTTGGGAACTTGGAATGCTTGTGCTACCGCCTTCCAGAGTGCTAGAATCACAAGCATATGATTCGTATTTTAAAAGATCAGTCTAGCCATTAATGAATGGCAAGTTCACTCTGTAGATGTAAAGTGGAACTAGGAAACTCATCAGGAGACTATTCTCATGGTGTAAGGGAGCTATGATAGTGATTCTATCACACATAAAAATAACCTGAAGATGGAACCTCTGATGGTAGATTGCATATGGCAAGTTAGAGAAGCAAACAATGAAGAACATCTCCTAGATGAAAAACACATACAAAACACTTGAGGAGGGTGAAGTTTGGGAGATGACAAAATCTGGAATTTATTAGAGATGTGTTAATTTTGATGTCAGATATCTAAGGAGTAATACTGAATGAGCCATTGAATAGATAAGAGTGAAGATTCAAGAAATGGACTGCAAATAAAAATAAAACAGCATCGGCATATAGAGAGGAGAGAACCAGGAGCCAGATTCATCAGGAAAGTTCAATGAAAGGAATAGCAAGAAAATTATCCGTCAGTAAATGTTAAGGCTTACATAATTCAGCTTTCTGACAGGCTTATTGCGTTGACTGCTCCCTGACACACACTCAGACACAGGTTGTTTGCAGGTCTCATTCTCAGTTCCTCATAGAGCATGGGGCCGCCGGCTTAGGGGCATTGCTACTGCCTGACAAGTATGCTCTTTATACAGCAGGTCTATCATTGTCACTGGCTACATCAAGCTGGCACAGGTGGTCTGAGCATAAGTGATAAGTGGGGTAGGTGTTTCCCCCAAAGGATTGACATTAAACATTGCCAGCATCCCCTTAGTACTTGAAAATATTAGTTCCAAAGAGAATCCCTTTGACTTAACAATATTAACAGTTCCTGGACAGCGGCTACAAGGGAAGTTGAAATGCATAAAGGGAGAACATTTGCTGGGACTTGTAGCTTGTGCTGAAGTCTTATGTTCCACAAAACTATTTTTTTCCTTAGGAGACCCAAGCATCATTGTCCTAAACTTAGTTACTCTGATACCTCACCAGTCCTCTTCTTCAGTGTTAAATAATTTTTAACTGATTCATATACACATTGATGCCTCGGGTCTTATTCTGTGTGTGCAGTCAATCATTTGTGCATGTTTGGTGGTGCAGGTTGAAGCACAGTTCCCATGTTTATTAAAATATAATTGACAAACAAAAGTTGCATATATTTAGATTCTTAAATATGATATATATATGCACTGTGAAATAATTAAATCAAAGGTATTGGCACACCCACCACTTCCCATACCTGTCATCTTTGTGTGTAAGAAGATTTAAATATACTTTCGCAGTTTTGAAGTGTAGAATATACTATTATTAAGTCACTATGCTCTATGTCAGATCCTCAGAATTTGTTTCTCCTGTGTAACTGAAACTTTGAATCCTTTGACCACATTTCAACATTCTGCAATCCACCACCCCATACATCTTGGCAACAACCATTCCAGTCTGTATGAATCTGACTTTCTTAATTTCTACATACAAGTGACATCATGCAGTATTTACCTTTTTTACTTTTGGCTCTCTTATTTTACTTAACATAATGTCTTTCAGGTTCATCCATGTTATCGTAAAGAATAGAACAGAATGCCCTTCTTTGTAAAGACTGAATAGTATTCCATTTTACCTAAACACCACATTTTCTTTATCCATTCCTCCATTGATAAATCTTTAGATTGTTTCCACAGTGGGGCTATTGTGAGTAATGCTTCAGTGAATAGGAGGGTGAAGATATCTCTTCGCAATATTGACTTACTTTCTTTTGCATACATATGTAAAAGTGGAGTTGCTGGATTATATAATAGTTCTATCTGAATTTTTACAGAAGCTGTCATATTGCTTTCCATAGTGAGTACAGTAACTTACAGTCCCATTAATCCTATGAAAGGCTTCCTTTTTCCACATGCTCAGCTAGACTTGTTGTCTTTCGTCTTTTTAATGATGATTATTCTCACAGATGTGAAGCTCTGTCTTATGTTAGTTTATATTTCCATTTCCCATTTCCTTGTTGACTAGTGATAGTGATATCGAACATTAAAAAATGTAAATGTATATAAACATTCTTGTGTATTGTATACATATATCTGTTAACTCTTTGTCTTCTTTTGAGAAATGTCTTTTCAGGTCTTTTGTCCATTTCTTAGTTGGGTTATTTTCTTGTTATTGTTCATATTTTTATATATTTTTGGATATTAATCTATATGATTTGAAAATGCTTTTCCCATTTACTAGTTTACCTCTTCCCATGGTGGTTTTTTTTTGGTGCAGAATTTTTAGTCTGATGAAATGTTATTTGTCTATTTTTGATTTGTTGCCTGTGTTTTGTGATCATATTCAGAAAATCATAGCCCAGACCAATGTAAAGAAACTTTTCCTCTGAGATTTCTTCTGGTAACTTCCTTGCAGTTTCAGGTCTAACATTTAAGTTTTTGATTCAGTTTGAATTCAATGTGTGAGATAAGAGGCCGATTTCTTAATATTTTTGTGGATATCCAGCCTTCCTGACATTATTTATTGAAGAGATTGTCCTTTTCCCTAGTGTCTTTACACCTGTGTCAAAGGTTACTTGACTATGAATACATGGATTTTTGCAGAGTAGGGCTGTCTACTGTGTGTGTGTTTACTAATACCAAATACAGTGATGTTTTGATTACTATCACTTTCTACTACATTTTGAAATCTGATACTACAATGACTCCGGTTTTGTTCAGTTTGCTCAAGATAGCTGTAGCCACTTAGGGTTTTAAGTGGTTCTAAATAAATTTTAAGGTATCTTTGCATTTCTGTAAAAAATGTCATTGAGACTTTAAAAGAGATTTAATTCACCTGTAGCTCACTTTGGTTAGTGAGCACATTGCAGCAATATTAATTCTGTGAATATATTATATCTATCCGTATCTGTCTATCTGTATCTCTATATGTCTATATCTATCTATTTCTCTCTCTCTCTCTCTCTCTCTCTCTCTCTCTCTCTCTCTGTGCTAATTTTTTACTCTATTGTAAATGGTATTGCTTTTTTGTTTTCTGTTTTTCAGATAGTTTGTTGTTATTGTATAGAAATGTTATGGATATTTGTATGTTGATTTTTTTATCTTGAAGCTTAACTGTATTCATTTATTAGTTCTGTCACATTTTTGGTGGAGCCTTTAGAGTTGTATCTATGTCTAACTGTGTTCATGTCATCTGCAAACAGAATTAATTTTGTTTTACTTTCCAAAATTTCTCCTTCTTTTTGTTGCCTAATTATTCTGGCTAGGAGTTTAGTAGCATGATAGATAGAAGTGGCAAGAGTGGCCTCCTCATCTCGTTCCTGTACTTAAAGTAAAACCTTTCAGCTCTACCAATGAGAGTGTTAGTTGTGGGCTTCTAATATATGATCTTTATTGTAGACAGAAACATTCTTTCTATACTTAAATTGCTGAGAGACTTTCTTATGAAAGCACTTTAGATTTTGTCAAATGTTCCTCATGTACCTATTAAAATAATCTTGCCAGTTTGATACTTCATTTTGTTGATGTGCTATATCATGTTCACTGATTTGTCGACATTCAGCTACCTGTGTATCAAAGGTATAGATTCCACGGTCATTGTGTATGACATTTTAATGTGACATTGAGTTTGTTTTGTGCGTATTTTGCCTCTATGTTCATCTAGGGTATTTCCTTCTGTCTTTTTTTCTTGTAGTATCCTTGCCTTGTGTTGGGATCAGGGTAATGTGATTCTCAAAAGTGAATTTGTAAGTGCTCTCTCTTCTTAATTATTTGAAAGTTTAAAAATGACTTCATTAATTTTTTCTTATATTTTTCATAGAATTTGTTTGTGAAGCTATAGATTTCCTAGCTTTTCTTTTTATTTTTTGGGCAAGGTTTTGATTATTCATTTATTTCCTTATTCATTACTGGTTTGCACAGATTTCATTGTCTTCATAACACAGTTTTGGTAGTTTGTATATTTATAGGAATTTATCCACTTCTTCTAGGTTATCCAATTTGCTTTCATTGTATAAGTATTCACAGAATCTTTTGCTTCTAGCATCTCTGGCATCAAGTTGTGCTATCTTCATTTTAATTTTTAATTGCATTTATTAGATTCTTTTTTGTTAGTCTAAAATTGGTCAACTTTCTTCTTTTTGGATATCCAACTTTTGTTTTCATTGAACTTTTCTATTATTATTCTAGTTTCTATTTTATTTATTTCTATTTTAATTCTCATTAGTTCCCTCCTTGAGCTGACTTCAAGTTTTTTGCCCTAGCTCCTCAATTTAGAGAATTAAATTGTTTGAGATATGTCTTAATGTAGGCATGTTAGTATAAATTCCTTGTTAGAACGCTTTTTTACTGCATTCTATAATTATTTTGATGTTTTATCTCCACTTTTGTTATATCTTGAGTCTGGATGTACCCCCAAAACCTCATGCAATCATAGGTACAGCTTTTCAGAGCCAGCTGGATCTAGAGTGTGTGATTGATTTATGGTGGAATGCTAGGATTAAGGGCGCTAAGGCTAAGGGTGTAAGATATAAAGGACAGAAAGATCTGTGTGCCCTCACTGCTTGTTGCTTGCTTGCTGCTTTGGCTGGCTTCTGTCTGACATGAACTGTTTTTCCTCTGTGCCATGCCAACCTGCCTCAGAGTCAGACTGAAACCTCTACAAACTCTAAGCCAAAATAAACCTTTCCTCCTTTAACTTTGGGTGTTGGGTATTTTAACAATGAGAAAATAATTTAAGAAAATTTTCATTACTCTCAAATTTCTTTTTCCTTTCCGATTTCTCCTGTGGCTCATTTGTTATTTAGAGTATGTTGTCCACCTTCCAAATATTATACGTTTTTCATCTTTTCTCAGGCTATTTTCTTGTTTCATGTCACTGTGGCCAAAAAGGTTACTTGATATACTATAACTTCAATCTTGAACTTGTGAAAATTTGTTTTGTAGCCTAACATATGATCAGTGTATCCTGGAGAATGTTCTATATGCTTTTGAAAAGATACTTATCCAGAAGCTGATTTCCATTTGTTCTCTTGAATTTTTAAATCTGATCTTTCCTTACTGAATTTCTGTCTGGATGATTTAACAGCTATTGAAAATGGTATTGAAGTCCCCTATTATTATTGTATTTCCGTCTATTCCTTTCTTTAGGTCTGCTAAGATTTGCTTTACATAGACAGATTGCCCAACATTGGGGTACATATCTAACTACAATTTTTAAAACTTCTTAATGAATTGACCCCTTTATCATTATATAATGCCCTTTTGTGTCTCGTGACAGCTTTTTACTTGAAATCTGTCTCACCTGGTACAAGTATAGTTACTGTTGCTCTTTTTTGTATAAAAACTACGTGGAATATCTTTTCCCATTCCTCCACTTTCAGTCCATATGTGTCCTTAATTCTGAATGGCATCTCAAGTAGGCCAGAATGGGACTAGAGAGGGAGGGCCTGAAATCTCAGTCAGACTTGGAGCCTGGGTCCACATTGCTGCCTTGTGTTTGGAACTGTGAACGCAGGTTTAAAGCATGGATTTGTGATGCTGGCCTGGCTAGATTCATATGGTCAAGCCTGGAGCCCAGGTCTGCTGGAGCCCAGAACCAGAAGGTCTGAGTTGGAGTCTGGATTCAATGGTACTAGTTATAACTAAGGCTGGCCTGGAACTTGGAGTTGTGGAGGCATGATCTGGTGCACTGGAGTATAAGATACAAGGGAAAAAAATGTGCTGAGGTCTGTAGAACAATCAAGTGATCAATTTACTCTCCTTCAAACACAAGGTATTTCTCTCTGTGTTGTTGTACTGCCCACACCTTGGGAAGGGGGTGATTTAGGTAATGTGAGACTTCCTTCTTATCCTCTTCAATGTATTTTTGTTATTCTGTGATACAACTGAGTGATGTAATCTCTTACCTGATACCTTAGATTTTGTGAAGGTATCTTTGTTGTTGTTGTTGTTGTTGTCACTATTGTTGTTTTAATGAATGAATCACAGGTTCAAATCATTGTCTCTCTGATGGCATAGGAATGGGAATGTCCTATTCCATCACTTCATGACTATCACTATGAGTCTGAATTTCTTTCACCAAGCATTTCACCAATGTTATTTTAGTAGAAAGAAAGAGATATTAATTCTAAAATGTACAAAGTCATCATTGAAATACCTAGTTTGCACCAAGGTATTTTATGCATGAAGAGTGCCCCTAAACTTTTAAGTTACAGAGCTATGATTGAATTCAGGAAGTTTCACAAGGGAGCTCTATAGAAAATCGCTACAGGAATGCCTCTTACAGAATTTCCCAGGAGTCCTGAAGCTAGGTCAAAGAGTTGACACATTGAAAATATTAGATTTCTCCCCCAAAGACTTAGTTACCTTCAACCAATAGTGAATGTGAGTGCTTTTCTCTCCATAAAATAGGTAATCTTGGATATCATGATTCCCTTTGTATTTGTTGGGTTTTTTCTACCATAGTCTAAAAATTTGGCAGGTACAGCTATGAAATTTTTCTACAAATAATTCTTGTATTTAACTAAATCCATAGTAACTAATGCTTTCTCCTAATTGACTTTTCATCCTAAAAGTTAACATTAAAAAATCATGACAAAATGATAGTGTGCCATTGCTTTGGGCTTTATTTGGACAAGTTGCATTGACATGCAAACATATCTTAGTTATACTGACACATTTCATAAAGGGATTTGCTTATGCAAAGATTTAGACTTTTTTTGGATAATATTTTCAAGTCTGTAAGAGCAAACATAGATATAAAACTATCTTGCTGTATTTTTAAAAGTCTTTTGATCTATTGCTTTGGTATTTCCCTTGGTATGAACCAAATCAATTTTATTAGACTATTTTCCAACCATAAGCTATCTGTAGAGCATGTATTTTCTCTGTATTAAGCCACTTCAAAGCTTGTGTTAATAGAATCATCAAGGTCCTCCAGTAGAAGTGCACTGTACTTGTAAATTGCTAGTGTGTGCTTTTATCTTTTAAGATCTTCTGATATGGAGAGTAGATAAAAGTTTGGAACCATTTTTAAAGATTCATTTAAAATTTCATTCATGCAGATGCGGGCTTTACTTTTATTTCTTACACTTAAATGCCTTTTTATTAGAGTAGTCCAAATCTTATCTTCCTTTTAATCTATTCCATGCATTCACTTATTAATCTAGTTTCCATCTTTTGATGCCCAGCAAAGATGTAGCATCTAATAATTAATCCCACTTTCAGCCAACAGAGAAACTGAAAAGAGGTAGAAAAAGTGGAGGCCAGCTATTCTTACTCTCTCCAAAAAGTCTACTCCAGGTTCTCTAAAAAAAAGCAGAAACACAGATTTTATCTTAACACAATTTAATTGAGATATTTATTAGCCACTTTCTTATTGCTGGGACAAAATACCCAACACATGTAGGAGGAGGTGCTAATTTTGACTCTTGGTTCAGTCCACAGTCGGCTGCCTCCAAGGCAGAAACAGCATGGTGGAAAGAGATAGTACACAACAGAGGAAAGCTGCTCCATTCATGGTGATAGGAAGCAGAACAAGAGAGCAGTGACTTGACAGGAATACACTCTCGGTCACACCCCCAGTGACTCACCTCCATTCACCTTAGATCTAAACCACAACAAAGTAATACATATTAATGGGCAAGTACCTGTATTCTAGGAACAACTCCACCCAAATATTTTGCGTATATTGACCTATTTTTACCCTATTTTGCAGCTGAGAACACTGAGGCATAGCCTCAGAAATTTACCTAAAATCAAATGAAGGTAGATGAAGTAACTTGGTTCATTTCACTTAACCATTGTTTTACTACAGAGAGAAGGAAATTTTCTTAAAGTACCAGAGAGTGCGCTTTTGACAAGGTATTCAGAAGAAAAGAGAAGCTTAGTGAAATGCATATTTGCTACCCCTCTTCTTTGTCATCCTTTTGTTACTCTTAAGACTCAATTCTGCTATGTGTTGATTTTGATAAATTTAAAGTAAATTACTACTGGGTCTGATAATGATTTGATAGCAAATACTGTCTTGCCGAAATTGGCTGCAATCAACTAATCTAAAATAAAAAGATTTTTTTTCACTTGAGGAATGGATGGGAAGAGAAAAAAGGATGAATACTCAATTATTCAACCAAAATATTTTAGATTGCAGCACAAGAATGAAACTTAATAAACAGCTCAGACACACTGAAGGAAGACCGATTTCTTTCAGCAAAAATTTCTAACAAATTCCTTTTCTTTCCTCATGCTAGATTAATCCCTTAACAACAATGCAAACTGTAATAGAAATTGTGACAGTACTGGCCTAGCAGTAGTGATAGCAACAGTAGTAGTGAAAGCATCGGATTTAGAATCAGATAATCTGACTCCAAAAACTGCATCTCCCACTCACTAGTTGTAGACCTTATAGAAGTTAATTGTTCTCTTCCAGTCCTTATTTCTTTAACAATAAAGTGAACATAAAAGTATCTACTTTACTGTATAATTAGGAATAAATGAGATGAGTAATATAATCATAGAATGTATCTGACATATAACAGATCCTTAAGATCAATGATAAGGTTAATTTTTTCATTTTCTCTGCACTTTTTTTTTCATTCAATTTGCTTTGCAATTAAAACGCAAAGAGTGGCATGTTTACAAAAGCATTATCTATCCTCCAACACTGGTATTCTTCTGTTGAGATCACCAATATCAACTACTCTCAGGATCTGGGTACAATATTATGGTTACACAGAAAGACTAAGTTTCAGTGTTGTGTGGCATTATAGGATGACTATAAAGTACAGTATGTCCCTGACTTACAAATGAGGCCCATTCCAGAAGAATGTAAGTCAGAATTTCTTGTGAGTCAGACAAAGTTAGTTTGCGCACTTTTGACACAAAGATACAATATAAAGCATAAAATAACCAAATGCAAGGTCTGTTCATATCTGTGAAAGTTATTAACTTGTATGTTGTTAAATTGGGGACTTCCTGTATTGTACAATGGTATGTTGGTTCGTAAATTTAATTCTTTCCACAGAATCAAACAGAATTGGATGAGAGCCAAATCAAATTCAATGGTTAGGTTTAATGTTGACTTTATGGGGAAATTTGATTCAGTTCTCATCCAGTTTGCCACCAGAATCATGGGAAGAATGAAGTTTGTGATCTGAGTAGGTACCGCAATAGTCCAAAGGAAGATTTTGAATACTCTCACCATTTATATGTATAAACTGATAAATATGCTTCCTGTTTTGATCATTACACAATGTACACACATATGAGAATATCACATTTACTCTATAAATATATATAATCATTTTTCAAGGAAAGTAAGTAAATACAATAAATATTGACTGTTTTCTTTGTAGCTGCTAATGATCTTTCTTCTGCTTCCCAGTTTGTAAGTATGTAAGAACCACATTGTAGTTCACATGCTCAGTTTTCTATCTCTTCCAAACATGTATTATCACAGATAACAAATTTTAAGATTAATTAGTAGCAACAGAGTGCAGTAGACCTTCTAAGCCTAATAATTTCATTATTATCAGTGTTATTTCAGGAGTGGCATCAAGACATGAGGCTTTCTTTTCACCATCTAAGAGAAAAGCAGTTGGTTCTTTTCATTGCAGTGTGTATCAGGGCTAATTCTATGTAGTGATTGCCAAGTTTTTACTAACAAGTAGAAGTCTTCATCAAACTTTATGTTGTTTATGTTTCTGCAAAAGACTAATCAAATGAGATAGTGGAACAAATGAATAATATTAATTCAATTCTTGTTGAAAACAGTGTCTTTTTTGGCCACACACACACAATTCAGCCAAGGCTGCATTCTTCTCAAGCACAGAGATAGAAAATACGTCAGTGAGACCCCAGTGATGACAAACAAAAGAAATTGATCTAAACAAAAAAGGATATCACTTAGCTGGATGATGAGATGAGCCATGGGAAGGCTATTCACAAGGACCATGAGAAGACTAATGCACCAGGCTCCCAGAAAGGTAAGACTCAGGGGAGCTCCATGGGTCTACACACCGGGAGCTGCTCAGAATTAATGTGCTTCAACTGACGATTTTTCCTGTTCTTACATTATCATACTCATCAAGATACAGAGTCTTGAAAAAGAGGATTATGGAAATAGCTAGGCTTACTGAGCAGGGTGGGCAGAACCCATATGGAAACAAAGCAATTCCTTAAATTACAAAAAGAAGAAAAGAAGAGTGACTGGAGGCTAAATCACAAAAAAAAAAAAAAAAAAAAAAAAAAAAAAAATTCCAGTATGGAAGAAAACAAGTTTTTTTTTCTGACAATGATTTAACTGCTTGGAGTAAAACTTTCATAAAATACCTGCATGAATTTTATGATAATTTTACAAAAATATTGAACCATTGGGTTTAAAAGAGAATGATGCTAAAACTTATTGAATATGCCATGATTTTTAACCACAGTAAGCATAAAAATCTATTCTATAATTCTGGTTCTGCCATCAATCAGCTATGTGACTTGGGATCTATAATACCATCTTCGTAGGTGTTCACTTTCATTTCTGTTTAAAATGAGAAAATTAGACAAAGCTATCTCTAAGGGGTAAATTATAGCATAAAAATGATGCTTGGATTCTAGATCCTTTTTCAACCCTACCCAAAACTGATAAGGTCGGTTAGTTTATGGCAAGGCTTTCATGCTTTGACCAGAGGAAACTGGATTAGCTTTTCTTGATTGACTCATCTTGTTGCAAAAAATAATGTTTCATAATTATTCTCGGCAAGCATCCAAAAATATGCCTCACTACCCAGTTCCAATTAATAGTGTGTG
The DNA here is from genome assembly GCA_004363535.1 of Dasyprocta punctata. Classification (NCBI taxonomy): domain Eukaryota; kingdom Metazoa; phylum Chordata; class Mammalia; order Rodentia; family Dasyproctidae; genus Dasyprocta; species Dasyprocta punctata. The sequence continues at coordinate 26,445 of RJWM01002465.1, read as the reverse complement.
ACTTGTTAAAAAACAGATTTTGTTCATTTGAAGGTTTTAATAGCACCCAGTTTCAACTTAGTTCTCTCGGGAAAATATTTAGCATGCATTTAACTAGCTTGACACATACGACTAATTAATTTGTTTAAGACAAAATATTATGTGAATCATAAACAATGAATTGAAAATTGAAACAGTGCCAGAATTGTACCCCATGCTTAATTAGCCTTGGTTGTTTTGTTATTTTTGTTGGTGTTTTTGTCCTTGTTTTTATTAAATAAAGTTTAAATTAATATGTTATATTGTCTTCAGAGAGAAAACTGAAAATTTATATATCTATATATATATATGTATATGAGTAGGAGTTCTTTATATATTTTCAGAATTGACAGAGCTTTCAGAAATCTGACTTTTAAGCAATGTGCTTCAGTGATACAGATCAAGTAAACAGAGTGGTAAACAAAAATGGGCAGGTATGGCTCTCTTTTTGACCCAAACCCAGAGGTGCACAGAAAAAGGAGAAAAGCTGATGATCTAAGTAGAATATCTGCATTACAAAAATTATTGAATATTCAATACTTTCCATTTTTAGTATAGATCTACATAAATTAAATAATTTTTTATCTTTTCTATATTTTTATTTATTTATTTATTTTTAAATTAAATTTCCAACATTTCCATCTTTCAATGTGGCTAGATATTTACCATAAAAATGTCTTAGGGAACAGAAATTGGTTATGTTCTGGTGTGAGGGAATAGCAAGTCTCTAAATTAGAGGAGGGTCAGATGTAGAGTGGGAGAGTGGCAGAGAGATAGACGTTTAAGTGGGATAGCCCCCCACCTCACCCACCATGCTGCCTAGTATTCCTTGGAAAGATCATTTCCTAATCAGAAATCAATGCGAAATGAAAAGACAGCAGTGCTGTTTCAGCTTGAGGGTTGGCTTGGAGGGTAATACTTGGTGAGAGATTCAAATATCAAGTGTAGGTAGAATGACAAGCCACTAAAGATGCGAAAGCGAAAAATTATATACCAGGAACATAATGTTGGTTTAGGTATGAAGATATTCTTTGTAAAATCAATTTGTCCAGAGTGCAAGAGTTTGTAAAGCAAGAGTTGCTCTATTTTGAGGTACGTATTTCCAAGTCCTAAATTTAGTGGGGAGTGTTAAGAAAGGACTGGGCTACTTTAGTTTTTTTCTCCACACTAACCGTTAGTTTTGTCACTGATGTTTCCAGAGGAAAGAATCCACAGGGAACCATGACAGCGTATCTAAGGAAGATAATCACTACAGAAGAAAGCCAGTACATCCCATAGCTTGGAGTACAGGAAGTAGAATTATTAGATCAGGGATTGATAAAAAAGAATTGATAAAAGGGATTGATAAAAAAGGAATAAAAATCATCTTAAAAGAAATAAAGATATATACATAGTAGTTAACAAATGGATTGAATAAAGGATGAAAGTCACTAAAAATAAATTAGTGGCTTGAAAGAGCTGATTTAGAAGCTCTCTTAGCAACTTAACAAGGGATCAGTAGCAACAGAGAAATAAAAAAATCAAAATGAAGAGTTGAGTTATATGGAAGACAAGTCATCTTGGAAGCTATTAAACAAAAGAGAGCAAAAAGAATGAGTGGAAGTAATAAGTTGAAGAAGCAATTTGGTATAATTTCTGGGAGATCTTTTTCAAATTGATGGGGGAGAAACACAATGAAAAGAGTATGAAAAAAAACTGAAGTGGCAAAATGGTGAAAAATAGAGCTTTTGCAAATGGGAAGTTGACCAAGAACTGGAAGAAGCAGGGAAGGAAAGGGGGAGGTAGAGGATAAAAGCAAATATAGGTAAGAAAAGAAGAATTAGAATATAGTGCATTATGTACATGTACTAACCCACAGAATAAATGTGATCACTACATACTTAAAAAATGTACTAATAAAATATAAAATCAGACAATAAATAAAAGAGAAAAGCTTCCATTTTGAAGACGCTCATAGAGGGCTACACATAAATAAACAAACAACAAAGTCAAACAAACAATAGAACTCTATAAACATTAAACTGAATTTCTAGAATGTCATTTAATTTGTTATGGGTAGCATGAACCTTCACTTAGCTTTTTTTATTTAAAAGAGAAAAGAATAATAGAAACAATGATACAGAATTTCAAAAGAGGATAATAGGAAATTAATAATGGTTAATTTATTACATATTGTCATCTTCAAAGTAGTTGCTCAGATTACAAGATATAGGCATGCAAAACTGATCAAACAATATAAGCACAAACTATTCTTCTCAATGAACTAAAATAAATTAGTAAAATTATCTTAGCTATCTATCCATTTTCTTTTCCATTCCTTCTTTTGTTATGGTTTAGATTAAAAACGCCACCTCCCCCAGATCTTATGTGTTTAGAAATAAGTCTTTCGAAAAATGATTGGCTCTTGGGGGCGCTATACTCATCCATGGATTAACTTCATTGATGAATTCATAGCTACATGTGCTGTTCTTCTGTGGGTCTTGGTTACAGAAAGTGAGTTACTGGGATGTGTGACCTGGAAGGGTACATTCTTGCACCTGGCTGCATCCTTTTTTCTGTGTGCTTCCAGCCTCTATGAGGTGAACATCCTTCCTCTTCCAAGCCCTTCTGCCATGAAGTTTCTGATTTGGAGCTAGCTGAACATGCACTGAATCCTTTTAAGACGTGAGCCAAATAAACCTCTCTTCAATTGTGTGTCAAATGTTTTGTCCCACAATAAGAAGACTGAAGAATATAGTACTGTTTTGGATTTAGTGACTTGGCAGGTTTAGTCTTCTCTCTGATAGCTTTCCTGCCAAAAGTGGACTAATAGAATAGCTCTGCTGTCTGGCAAGAATATTTGTTCAAATTGCCCATTTAATATTAGAAAAAATAGCAAATGGATAGATCAATGAGCTCAACAGGCCTACTGTAGACCAAATCTAGATCAGTGTTTTGTTAGTTGTCCTCATCCTCAGAAGGGGCATCATAACTATGCTGCACATCCCCAAGAATCAGTGCAAACTCAGACTCAGTGTGCAACATGTTTGCTAATGTCTGGATAGCCTGAGTTGTCCTCTTTCCCAGGTATACAGTAATTTGCATCAATGTAAATAGTTCCATTTAGGGAAGGATGGAGGGAGTTATGCCAATGCACACTTGTAATAGTATTGCAGAATCTTTCCTGGACTTGGCCTTTCCTTCAGTTATTCAGTGCTGGCTCTAAAAATCTGAGTCAGATCTAGAAAATGTCAAGGGGTCATCTCTACTGCTTTCTTCAAGTCAGCACCACCCTCATTTTCTGGCTATTATTTAGGCCTTCTTGCTTATTTCTCTAATTGCAGCCACCTGCCTTCTAACAGTTAAATACCACCAGCTGGTTTCTATTATTTTGAGACCTTATCATGTTCCACTGATATTATTTCTGTAGCAATGTCTCTTGCCACTAAATGGTGAGTTTGTCAGAGATATCAGCACCCTGCTTATTGGTGAATCCTTGTCTTTGAAAAGCCAAATATCTCTGGATTTTGAAAAAAAAAAGATTGCAGGATGTTTTTTGAGCTATTCTGGTCATCACTGGGAGAAACTGTGAGTTGAAGAATGCATGTGATGAACATAATTGGAGAAAGTACCAGTCAGGCATCACTAGTAACTGTAAAGATCCACAGTGATCAATATGATGTAGGTAGTACCTATTGGAAAACATTGGGCTTTATTCTTCTCAATAAATTCATTTGGCTTTATTCTTTCTCTATCTTATTCAAGTATGCAACTGGTTTTAAACCAGTGCTACTAGCAACAAATTGAAAAAAAACTCTTTCAGCAGAGTTCTTAACAAGAAATCCTCAAATTTCCAAAGCTTTATTTCTACAGGTTAACCACATTTTTAAATTTATTCTGTTAGAAAAGAACTTGTTGGCCCTGATTTAAATTTCTTACTAAAAGTTCAAAATGATGGCTTCTTGAATGTTGTTCTTTTTTAACCTAAAATAATAAAGACTTGCTTTCATAGTTTGTCTAGGTATTTTATAGCTTTAAGTTCCACATTTAGCCAGTGATCTATTTTGAGTTATTTTTTACATGGTGTGAGATACAGATCCATTTTCAATATATGTTGTTTTAAAATCCAATTGTTTCATTGTCATGTTCTGAAAATATAATTTTTATTAAATTTTCTTTTGGTTGAAAATCAAATGAATATATATGAGTTATTTCTGGTCTCTATTTTAGGCTGATTTATTTAATTTCATTTTATATCATTATCAATATTGTTTTGATTACTGAAGCTTTACAATAAATAATGAAATCAGGTAGGATAAGTTCTCCATCTTTTTTCATTTCTAAAGTTATTTTGTCTATCTTAAATTCCTTATAGTCCTGTATTAATTATAGCATCAGATTGTAAATTTCTACGAACAGTACAGATTTTTCTTTAGATTGTAATGGATGTGTAGATTAATTAAGTGAGATCTTGTGTCCTAACTATATTGAAATTTTCAATACATTAATACACTATGTCTGTTCACTTATTTAGGTCTCCTGTAATTTTTCTCAGCAATAGTTTGTGACTTTTAGTAAAGGTGTATTGCATATATTTTTCAGAAGAATCCTTCAGTATTTTCTTGATGCTACTGTAAATTTTAATTTCTGGTAGTCAAATATAAGTTTAAAGAAATGTTACATATTTTCTGTATCAACCTTGTAAGTATAAAGTTGGTAAACTTCTTTCTTATTTCTAAGAACTTTTTGGTAGAATCTATGGATATTTCTACTTAGACAGTGATGTTGTTTACAAATAAGGAGTTTATATATTTCAAGTCTGAGTGCTGTTTAATTTTTCTTTTCTTACCTTATTCCTTAGCTAGAAACTCTTGTTCAATGTTGAGTAAGAAGTCTCCCTGCCTTCCTTGATCTGAGACAGTAAATTAAGTCTTCATACTTAAGAATAAATGCTACTTGTAGGTTTATTAACACATCCCCTTTGTGGCTTAAAAACATACTTTTTATTCCTAGTGGGCTGAGAATTATTTTTTTAAAACACAGAATGATGCTGAATAATGTGTAATGTATTTTCTATAACTAATTGAATTTTAAAAATTTTGCTAGTATAGTAATTTATATTACCTTGCAGTTTTAGATTTACCTTGTAATTCTGAGACAAACTGCACTTGGCCATGATATTTTTATTTTGTAGTTTAATATATTGATAGATGCAACATGTTACATTTTGTTAAGAATTCTGTATCTTTGCTCACAAGTGGTATTTTCTGGTATTGGTATGTTTCTTTTTTTCTAGTATCTTTGGTTTTGCTATTAGAACAATACTTGCTTTACGAAAGAGTTGTGAGATTTTTCCTTCTCTAAAATTTTCTGGTAGAATTTGCATAGAATTTACACTATTTATTTCTTTCATATTTAATAGACTTATAAGTAAATCTTCTTAGGCCTCGATTATTTTTCTGTATGATTCTAACTTGAAATTGAATTTCAAGGGGTTGAAGGGAGGGAAGAGGAATGGGAGGGAAAAAAAAACAAAGTATATCGTGGCCAGGTGCAAATTCTATATGATGAATGTGATCATTGTATATACTTAAATTGCACCAATAAACTTCATTAAATTAAAAATATAAAAAGTTTATAATACTTATAATTTCTAGTCCCCTCTCGATCTTCAAATAATCTTTTAAATATTTTAATAATAAAAATTAATGTCAATTCCTTTATGAAAATGATTTAATTTTTAAATAAATATACAATTATTCTAATTATCTGAAAAGATTCTTATTATGCCATAATATTGCTCAACTGATTGACTAGTTTCTGAACAGAACTGGAAAACATAATTTTCTAATACTTCTGATTTGTAAGAGATAGAGGAGAGAGGATAAAAAGAATAATATTGGGATAATTTAATACAAATTTTGAAACTTATACATGAATTGTGACACTAGAAAAAAGCATGTCAAGGGATTTTCTTAATCTAAACTACTCTAAAGTTTATAAAGTAGGGGGGACTTCCGGGAAGATGGTGGAGTAGTAAGCAGCAGAGAAAACAGCCTCTCTGAGAGACATCTTCTAGATATGGTAATATACCATCTTGAGGAAGACCAAAAAGAGGAAAGTGGGTTCCTTAGACCCAAGAAGAGTCTGAAGTCTGAATCGAAGCCCACAGAAAGAGTGAAAAGAAAAACTTTAACAAAGAAGAAGGTGGCAGCTGGCTGTGTGTTTGCCTGAAGTGGGACTCTAAATGAGGGGAGCTGTTGGAGCCTGGGAGCACACGGTCATGGTGTCAGTGGTGGCTGGTGAACCCAGGGGCCTCTGTGGAGTGATTTGGCAGAGGAGGTGAGCAGCAGACGTGGAGGACTGTGCTGGCTGGTGGTGAGTACAGAGGCCTTCATCCTCCTGTGGGAGAGAGTGATTGGCCGGGAGTCATTCTGGAGTCAGACCAGATAAACCTGGAGCTCAAACTGTTGCTGGCTTCCTCCAACAGCTCCTAGCGGGGCTCAGACCCATGGAAACTGCTTGGACTGCGGTGAGCCCAATGGGTCTGTTCTCTTGGCAGGCCTGTTAAGGTTGTCTACTACTCCATCACTGAGCAGTTGCTGGCTTGCTGGGATATCGTGCCATGATTTGGGTCACTGTCTCCACAGGCTGTCTACTAGTGAATTCAGAGAAAATCCTGGAAGTGGATTTTCCCCCCTCTTTTCTTGTTTGTTTGTTTTATTTAGTTTGTTTTTCATTTTCCCTCCTCCTCCTCCTCCTTCTTCTTCTTCTTTTTCCTCTACTTCTTCTTCTTTTGAGTGTGAGTGTGGTTCCTGCCCTCCTTCTAGGTGTGATTTTGTTCCATTCTACTTTTTGTCTCTTTTGGCACTCTTTTCCCTCAGTCTTCTACATTGGTTTCCCTAAGTTGGTGAGACCTATCTTCGTCCTCCAACCTACTTACAGTCTCTTTCTCTTTCCCCACTTCTCTGTCTTCTCTTAAATCCATTTTGAGTCCTGACCCTTGAGGACAGAATTGACATATTGTGGACTTATGTATTGTATGTGATTGTTTTGCATTCTGTTGTATGGTCACAAATTCAGTTGATACGGTTGAGGTTTGCAAATCAGAGGTTGTTCAGTTTATTATTTTTTTGGCTGTTTTTGGTGCTGTGGGTACCAATGAAGCCAGAATTAGCACAATTGTTCTGGATAGCTGTTGGCCCTGATGGTCCAGGACTGAGATTGACTGGGGGTCACAGGGAGTGCTGAGGCATGGTGCCAAAGAACCAGGGACTGGGCTAGGTGAACAATAGCTTCTCATCTCTAATAGACTGAGGGGGTGGGATCTCCCAACAGACTTGGAGCCCAGGAAACAGCTACATCTGGAAGTTACCTCAGAGAAGTGATCATCACCTGGGTGTCATTAATACCACCAATAAAGCAACCCACTATAGGCAACTGACAAGGATCACTCTAGGAATTAAGCTAAAAAAGAAAAGAAATGAGAAAACACTTAAACAGGACACAACCTCAGATACTCTGTTCACCAAAGGCAAACTCAGGGGGCAATGAGGCTGGAAAATCTGAAAGCCCCCTACCATGTCTCCCCAAAGTGGTAACAAAGCAATTGAATGAAATCAGAAATAATCTCTCAAATAACCACAGAGATTACCAAAATACACACACTACTCAGTGATGTTAGACACAGACAAAAAAATAACTGAGCTTAAGCAAATCATGGTAGCACAACATAGGAAACAAATGGATTCCATAAAGCAGATTTAAGCAGATATTCAGGAGAATAAAAACTTCATTGAAAATATTCAAAGCAGATTAGATCAGTGTGAGGACAGGACTCAGATATTGAAGACAGGCTTGGAGTTAAGTGACCAGGAAAAGAAAGATTTCTCAAAATTAGCAAAGGACCATGAGAAATCTATCCAGCAGCTACTTGATAAGACAAAGAAGAATAACTTAAGATTAATTAGAGTCAATGAACAAGCAGGAGATACCACAAATTGCATTAAAAACATCCTCACAGACATCATGACAAAAAACTTTCCTGGTAGAGGAAAAGAATTTGACATACAAATAAGTGAGGCATGTAGAACTCCAATTAGCAATGATAAAAATCTACTTCCAGGCATATCATAGTCAAGATTCCAGAAATTCAACACAAGAATAAAATTTTAAAAGCTGTTAGGGAAAAGAAACAATTCACCTGTAAAGGAAAGCCCATCAGAATCACAGTGGACTTCTCAGGACAAATTCACAAGTCAAGGAGAGCTTGGAGTGAAGTACTCCAAGTTCTAAAAGAAAACAACTTTCAACCCAGATTGATGTACCCCACAAAACTGTCTTTCACAATAGAGGGAGAAACAAAATACTTCCATGACAAAGAACATCTGAGGAAATTCACGACCACTAAACCAGCACTCCAAAATGTTCTGAAGGACATTTTAGCAAGAGATAATAAAAGACTACAGCTCTATGAACCCCAAAAGAAGGAATACAACAGGAAAGGCAAATGATTAGAGGAAAGGGAAAAAGAAACAAAAGGGGGAGTCAATAATAGGAAAACAACATGACAAGGATAAGTCAATGCATATCAGTTTTAACCATTAATGTTAATGGTCTCAATTCACCAGTCAAAAGACACAGACGGGCAGAATGGATCCAGAAGAAAGGTTCAACAATATGCTGTATACAAGAAACATATTTAATTCAAAAAGAAAATCATAGACTGAAAGTCAAAGGTTGGAAAACAAAACTCCATGCAACAGAAATTCAGAAAAAAAGCAAGGGTTGCTATTCTATTTGCAGATAAAGTCAATTTTAAGCCAAGACTGATTAAGAGAGACAAAGAGGGTCGCTATATCTTGGTAAAGGGAACAATCCAAGAGGAAGAGATGACAATCATAAATATATATGCAACAAATATTAGCACACCCAGTTATGTGAAACAATTATTAATGGACATGAAAAATGAAATAAGCCTTAATACAATTGTATTGGGAGATCTCAATACCCTGCTGTCACAAAAAGATCAACTAGACAAAAATCAATAATAAAATATTAGAACTGAATCAAAATTTTGAGCAGATGCACTTAGTAGATGTCTATAGAGTCTTTCACTCTAAAACATAAGAATGCACATTCTTTTCAGCTGCACACAGGGCATTCTCCAAAATAGATCATATACTGGCTCATAGAACATGCTTAAGTAAATGTAAAGGAATTGACTTTATCCCAGGCATACAATCAGACCACAGTGCAATGAAATTAGAAACCCATGCCAAGGGAAACCACAAGAACTTCATCAACACATGGAAATTAAATAGCACCCTACTGAACAACCAGTGGGTCACAGATGAAATTAAAGAAGAAATTACATAGTTTTTACAGTTGAAGGACAATGACAATACAACATACTGGAACTTGTGGGACACAATGAAAGAAGTTTTAAGAGGGAAATTTATAGCAGTAAACACCCATATCAGAAAAACAGAGCAAGCTCATATAAACAACTTAATATTGAACTTCGAACTTTTAGAAAAAGAAGAGCAGGCTAAACCAAAAGCTCATACAAGGGAGGAAATTATAAGGATCAGAGCAGAAATTAACACACTGAAGACTGAAAAAATAATACAAAAATCAATGAATCAAAGAGTTGGGTTCTTTGAAAGATTAAATAAAATTAACAAATGCTTGGTCAACTTTATCAAAAAAAGGAAAGAAATGATTCAAATCCATGGAATTAGGGATGAAAAGGGTGAAATCACAACAGACCCTGTAGAAATCCAGAAAATCATCTATACCTACTTTGAAAACTTGTATTCTAATAAAATGGAAAATACAGAAGAAATGGACAGATTCCTAGATATATATGAATTACCAAAGTTGAATCAAGAAGATATGAAAATCCTAAACAACCCAATATTAATAAATGAAATTAAAGATGTAATTAAAAACCTATCAACAAAGTAAAACCAAGGCCATGATGGATTCACTGCTGAATTCTACAAGAAATTTAATGAAGACCTAACACCACTACTTGTCAAACTCTTTAATGAAATTGAAAGGGAATTTCACTGCTGAATTCTACAAGAAATTTAATGAAGACCTAACACCACTACTTGTCAAACTCTTTAATGAAATTGAAAGGGAAGCCATACTCCCAAATTCATTCCAAGAAGCAAACATTACTCTGATTCCAAAACCAGAGAAGGACCCAAATGAGAAGGAGAATTGCAGACCAATCTCACTAATGAACATTGACACAAAAATCCTCAGTAAGATACTGGCAAACAGACTGCATCAAATCATCGAAAAGATTGTATACCATGATCAAGTGGGATTCATTCCAGAGATGCAGAGATGGTTCAACATATGTAAATCCATAAATGTAATACATCATATTAACAGAGCCAAGGATAAAAATCATATGACTATCTCAGTAGATGCAAAAAAAGCTTTTGAAAAATGCAGTACCTATTCATGATAAAAACTCTACAGAAAATTGGGACAGATGGTCTCCATCTTAATCTGATAAAAGTCATCTATGACAAACCAACAGCCAACATCACACTAAATGGACAAAAACTGAAAGCTTTCACTCTAAAATCAGGAACAAGACAAGGATGTCCACTGTCTCCACTCTTATTTAACATAGTCCTGGCAATGTTAGCCAGAGCAATTAGACAAGATAAAGAAATAAAAGGAATAAAGATAGGAAATGAAGACGTTAAACTAGCATTATTTGCAAATGACAAAACACTCTACCTAGAAGATCCCAAAAATTCCACCAAAAAACTTCTAGATTTAATAAGCTGATTTAGTAATGCAGCTGGTTACAAAGTCAGTACTCAAAAATCAATGACCTTCTTGTACACGAATAACAATCTCACTGAGAGAGAAATCAGGGAAACAATGCCTTTTATGATAGCATCCAAAAAAATGAAATACTTAGGAATCAATCTAAGGAAAGATGTAAAAGAACTCTATACTGAAAACTGTGGAACTCTGAAAAAGGAGATTGAAGACGATATTAGAAAAAGGAGAGATACCCTCTGCTCTTGTGTAGGAAGAAACAGTATAGTGAAAATGGCCATACTTCCAAAACTATTATACAGATTCAATGCATCTGAATAAAAATTCCAATAGCATACCTCACAGAATTAGAGAAAACAAACAGTGTGGGAACCATCTTGGCCTGAGACTCACTCTACAGTTTGCCTTCTGGTTGTTGGAGACCACAAAAACACCTTGCTTTCATCATATTTTCTTAACATTCTGACATGAGTTTAAAAATTATGGTTCTGTCCTAATCACATCTCCTAGGTCTCTGATGTGAGCCCAATGAGTATGCACTCTAACTGCTTTAGAGAAACTGTGTATATCACCACAGTCATTGTAATTATAATTATAATTACCTGGAGCATTACATTTTTTCCTTTTAAAATTAAAAATGAATAAAAACAATGATACAGAATTGCAGAACAAAATAATAGGAGATTAACAATCTTTAATATCTTGCATACTGTTACCTTCAAAGTAGGTGTTCAGATTATAAGATATAGGCATGAAAAAAGATCAATCAAACAATGAAAGTGGAAACAGATTAGTAGTATAGTTGTCTATCTTGCATATATGTATGTATATATAATCTTTTCCCTTCCTACTTTTTTCCTTTCCCCTACTCTAGTTGTTGTTGTTTTTTATTTTTTCCTTTTCAATTATTTCTTTCCCTTTCCCTTCCACCATATCTATTGTACATTTTGGATCTTATTTACTCTTTCAGTTTTTCTCACTAGGGAAACAATGCAGTGTTTACACATGCTAGTCGGATTTATTTCACTTATGAGTATGGTCTCAGTTTGCATCCATTTACCTATAAAAGCCTCAATCTTCTTTATAGCTGAGCAGGTACTCAATTGTGTAAAAATACTACATCTTTTTTATGCATGCCGTGGTTGATGGGCATTTAGATTATTTCTAAGATTTAGCTATTACAAATTGTGCTGCCATTAACATGGGTGCACATATGTTACTGTGGCATAGCATTATGTTTTTGACCCTACTTCCACCCCAGTGTGCTTTCACAGCCATTTCTGTTCTCTTTTAGTTTACAAACTTCCCCTCTGTATGCAAAAGTGAAGGAAGACTCAATTTGTTGTTAGAGAAAGGAGCCCAGTTTAGCTACCACCCCTGACCACTCCTAAAATTTTAAGAAAACAAGAGAAGCCAATCTTGGAACTTGTAATTGTCATCTCTGAGTTTTCCCACTTGGAACTCTCAGAAGTGTACTTTAACCTCAAACCTAACACAGAGAGGCCCACTCTGAGTCCAACTTGCTCTTGAGTTTTCTTACCATTCTACACCCAACTCTGTGGAGTGTGTTTTCCCTTTAATAAATCTCTGCCTTTCTTACTAGTGCTGTGCCATTCAATTCTTCAGACACAAAGAACCTGGATACTGGTGAGACTGAGACAAATGATCCAGTAACAGCAACAGAAAGGAAAGCAGGTAATGGGCGTGTGTTACTCTCCAGACGTAGGAGAATGTGCTGTCAGATTGGATAAGGAACTCTTGGCTATTTCCCTGTAGTTGGTTTACATTTTATTCACCTAGTAATGTTATGTGATATTGTCATTTTTCTGAGGTAGGAAGTATGAAATAAGAACATTTGCAGGAAAGAAATTTAAAATGTCTTGTGGATATTTTAAGTTTGTAGTAACTAATGGATACTCCAGTGGAAATGTCAAATATGCATTTGTATATATAAATTCAGAGCTTAAAGGAAGCTATTCATTCATTCCACACAAACTTGTGAAGAACTATTATATGTTAAGTAATTGTGCCAGTGGTAGGGATATTAATATAAGGACAAAAAATAAGATCATTCTTTAACTTAAAATTTTTGCTTTGTAGTGGGAGAGAAAGACATCTGAATGCATAATTATTAAGTAGCACAGTAAGTACTATAATAAAGAAACAGAACACTTTAAATACCAGATCATGACACCATCATTCCTGCTGAAGAGAGCTGCTAAAAGAGTATATGAAGTGACATTTTCTGAGTTGCTAAAATTCTTGAAGTTGATAGTATTTTATCTTTAGTACAAATATGATGCCAAGTTACTAGAGTAAGACTTCTGAAAATAGTCTTGTAAATGTGAATAAGATCTTTGAAAGTTAACCTAATCTTCAGAAAGACACCGTGAGGAATTAGTCCCAAACACAAATAGAGGCGAAGAGAAGAATCAGTGGACTGCACATGCTGATAATAGAACATTTTTTGAATGTTGTGCTTCATTTGATAAGTTTTATCACCTTTCCTTCCTTCAAATAACAGTATCCAAAGAATAATTCAATGGCCATCAATTTCCTTTCCATTTTCTTTAATATTGACTGTGTAAGTGAGAATTTTTCATGGTGTATTTTTAAAATAGCAAGAAGTACCCACATTTTTCAGGCAGTTTCTTGGCAACTAATGTATACAAAAGTTTATTTTCAAAGGTTTGCTGCTGTTATTACCCACTCTACTTAATTAAGGACTTTGTTGACTTCTTGTCCTACCTCTATCTATTTTTGCTTTGCATATAGCCTTGAAAGCAGCAGGCAAACTGAAACCAAAAGTTTAATTGCTTCTTGTGACCTTCTTGGAACTGTGAGCCTGGGAGGGGAGATGAGTGATTAGGGAGATAATTTTCTTCATCCAGATAGGTTGTGTATCCCTGCCAGAGTTAAGAAACAAGAACACTCTCTATTAAGGAGACAATAGTGGTTCACTTGCCAGCTTTCTTGCCCTTTTTCAGATGTTTGATATAAAAACTGAAATTCAAGTCCCAGTATTATTATGTGTTTCCTTGATGTCTGATGAGAGGACCTCAGATGGCCTAACCACTGCCAATATTCCTTGACAAGAGGACCAAGCACAGTGCCTGCTTATCACTGAGTATACATTTCTATTTTCTTTTTGTTTTTTTATTTAAGAGGAAGAAGACACAGAAAACAAAAACAAAAAGCAAAAGAGATGAACAAACAACAATAACAGATCCAATACAATAACAATATAGGTTTACAAAACAAGATGACAGGAATTTGACAATGATTGTAATATTGCATATCATTACCTTCAAAAGGGTTGTTTAGATTAACAGATATAGACAAGTAAAATTGATAGAATCATATGAGTATTAACTGTTCTTTTCCAATAACCAATACATTTAGTAGTATAGTTATTTTAGCTATCTTATGTATATATGTACAAAGTTATGTCTTTTTTCTTTTCCCTTCCTTCTTTCCTCCTTTTCCCTATCCCAATTACTCTTTCTCTTTGAGGAGTTTCTTATCCTTACACGGTATTTAATGTAGATTTTGTATCATATATACTTTTTCAATTTCTCACACGAGGGAAACAATACAGTATTTACACATGTGAGTTTGATTTATTTCACTTATGAGTATGGTCTCAAGTCATGACCATTTACTTATAAAAGTCTCAATGCAATCTTTCTTGATAGCTGAGTAGTACTCCATTGTGTAAAATACCACTTCTTTTTTACCATTCCATGATTGATGGGCACTTGGATTGTTTCCAAGATTTGGCTACTAGAAATTGTGTTGCTATAAACACGGGTGCACATACATCACTGTGATATGACATTTTCAGTTCTTCGGTAAAATGCCCAGAAGCAGGATAGCTGAGTCAAATGAAATCTCTAATCCTAGCTTCTTGAGGAATCTCCACACTGATTTCCACCAGTCTACACTTCCACCAACTGTGGAGAAGAGTTCCTTTTTCCCCACAGCCCCTCCAGCATTTGTTATTGGTTCATTTCTTGATCCTGGCCATTCTTTCTTAGGTGAGATAGAATCTCAATGTTGTTTTAATTTGCATTTCCCAAATGACTATTGATGTTCAACATTTTTGCATATATCTATTTGCCATTTGTATTTCTTCATCTGAGAAGTGAGTATTCATCTCAGGTGCCCATTTTTGGATAGGGTCCTTGAATTTTGGGAGCCTGATTTTTAAAAATTCTTTATATGTTTTAGATAGAAGTCATTTTTCTGAGGGACAGTTGGCTAAGATATTTTCCCAATTCGTGGGTTTTCTTTTTACTCTGCCAGAGATTTACATTGACATGCAAAAACCCTTTAATAAGATGAGATCCCAGTTGCTGATTCTGGGAAGTATTTCTGGTGCAGTTTGATTTTTGTTCATGAACTCTCTGCCTACTCCTATGTCATTAAGATTTTTACCTACTTTGATTTCCATCAGATTTAGTGTCTCTGTTTTAATATTCAGATCTTTGATCCATTTTGACTTTACTGCATGGTGATAGACATAGATCTAGTTTTAGTTTATGACATATAGAGAGCCAGTTTTACCAGCACCACTTATTAAAGAGGCTATCTTTCTTCCAGTGAATATGTTTGGTCCCTTTGTCAAAGATGAAGTGGCTGAATGTGTTTGTAGTTGTGGCTGTATCTTCTAATCTATCCCATTGATCTTCAGGTCTGTTTTTATTCCAGTACCATACTGATTTTATCAAGGTAGCTTTGTAATGCAATTTCAAGTTGAGGATTATGATGTCTCCTGCCTTACATTTGTTGCCCAGAATTTCCACTTCTATTCTAGATCTCTTCTGGTTCCAGATGAATTTTAGGGATGATTTCTCTAGCTCTGTGAGGTACACAAGTGGTATTTTGATTGGAATTGCATTAAATCTATATAACAATTTTGGGAGAATGACCATTTTCACAGCATTCATTCTTCTTTTCCATGAAAAAGGAATATCTTTCCATTTTCTGAAATATTCTTTGATTTCCTTTTTCAGGGTAATGTTATTTTCACTGTATAGATCTTTTACTGCCTTTGTTAAATTGATTCCTAAGTATTTCATTTTTTTGGATGCTATAGTGAAGGATGTGGTTTCCCTAATTTCTCTATCAGTGACTTTGTTGTTTGTGAATGCTCTTGATTTTTGAGTGTTGACCTTGAATTCAACAACATTACTGAATTTGATTATTACATATAGAAGTCTTTTAATGGAGTTTTGGGGGTCTTCTATGTAAAATATCGTATCATCTGCAAATAATAATAATTTAACTTCTTCCTTTCCTTATTCTTTTTGTTTCTCTCTTTTGTCTAATTGCTCTGACTAATGTTTCCAGAATTATATTGAATAGAAATGGTGATAATGGACATCCTTGTCTTGTTCCTGATTTTAGATTGAAAGTTTTCTGTTTTGGTCCATTTGGTAAGATGCTGGCTGTTGGTTTATGATATATGGCTTTCATCAGATTGAGGTAGAGGCCATTCATTCTGATTTTCTATAGAATTTTTATCATGAATAAGTGTTGGATTTTGTCAAAAGCTTTTTCTGCATCTATTGAGATGATCATATGATTCTTGTCTTTAGCTCTGTTGATATGGCTTATTACATTTATTGATTTGTGTGTGTTGAACCATCCCTGCATTCCTGGGATGAATTCCACTTGATTATGGTGTATACTCTTCCTGGTGACTTGATGTATTCTATTTGCCAGTATTTTATTAAGGATTTTTGCATCTATGTTGATTAGGGAGATTGGTCTGTAATTTTCTTTTTTGGTTTTTCTATGGTTTTTGTTTTAGGGTAATACTTGCTTCCAGGAATGAGTTAGGGAGACTTGCTTCCCTTTCAATTTCATGGAAGAGTTTGAGGTGTGTTGGCATTAACTCTTCCCTAAATTTCTTGTAGAATTCAGCAGTGAATCCACCAGGACCTGGGCTTTTCTTTGTTGGTAAGGTTTTAATTACATTTTCAATTTCATTAGCTGAAATTGGGTTATTTAGCAGTTTTACATCTTCTTGATTTAGCTTTGGTAATTCATACTTTTCCAGGAATGTGTCCATTGCTTCTGTGTTATCAAACCTATGGGAGTAAGGGTTTTCAAAGTAGGTATTGATGGTCTCCTGTATTTCCATAATGTCTGTAGTGATTTCAGTATTTTCATTTCTTATTGCATGGATTTGGGTTTTTTCTTTCCTTCTTTTGATAAGGTTGGCTGTGGGTTTATCAATTTTATTTATTCTTTTAAAGAACCAACTCTTTGATTCATTAATTCTTTGTTTCATTTTCTTAGTTTCAATTGCATTAATTTCTGCTCTAATCTGTATAATTTCCTCCCTTCTTTGAGCTTTGGACTTGACTTACTCTTCTTTTTCTAGAAGTTTGAGGTGCATCCTTATGTTGTTTATGTATGTTCTTTTCATTTTTCTGATGTGGGAGCTTAGTGCTATAAATTTCCTTCTGAGGACCACTTTCATTGTATCCCCCAGGTTCTGGTAATTTGTATTTGCATTTTCATTTGATTATAGATATTGTTTGATTTCTTCTGTGACCCACTGATTGTTTAAGAGAGTGTTATTTAATTTCCATCTGTTCATGGTGTTCTTGTGGGTTTTTTTGTCATTAATTTCCAATTTTATTGTGCTATGGTCAGATAGTATTCATGGAATTATTTCAATTCCTTTACATTTAATTAAGCATGTTCTGTGGGCTAGTATATGACCTATTTTAGAGAATGACCCATGTGAAGCTGAGAAGAATGTGTATTCTGATGTTATTGGGTGGAACACTTGGTATATATCTACTAGGTCCATTTGTTTACAAGTTTGACTGAGTTCTGTTATTTCTGTTATTTTTGCTGATCTTTTGTTTGGTTGATCTGTCTCTTTGTGACAATGGGGTGTTAAGGTCTCTCATTATAACTGTATTATTGTTTATTTGGTTTTTCATGTCTATCAAGATTTGTCTTACATAGTTCAGTGCTCTCGTATTTGGTGCATATATATTTATGATTGTAATCTCTTCCTCTTCAAGTTTTCCCCTAACAAGTATATAGTGACCTTCTTTATGCCTTTTGATCATTCTTGGTTTGAAGTTCATGTTGTCTACAAACAAAATAGCTACCCCTGCTTTTTTCTGGGCTCTTGTTGTATGGAGTATTATTTTCCATCCTTCGATTTTTAGTCAGTGAGTTTCCTTTGGAGTTAAATGTGTTTCTTGTACACAGCATATTGTTGGATTTTTTTTCTTAATCCACTCTGCCATTCTTTTTCTTTTTATTGGTGAGTTGAGACCATTTACATTGATTGCTATAACTGTTATGTACTGACTTATCACTGTCATGTTATCTTTCTGGTATTGATTTTCTACTTTTTCTTTTTAATTGTTTGCCGTGCTTAGTGGTTTGCTTTTGCTGTTGTTCTTGGGATTGTAGTTATCTTTGTCTCTTTCTGGAATGTCTTTCAGTACTCTTTGTATTGCTGGCTTTGTGGCCATGAACTTCTTCCATTGTTCTTTGTCATGGAAGTATCTTATTTCTCCATCAATTTGTAAAGATAGTTTTGCAGGGTACATCAATCTGGGTTGAAAGTTGTTTTTTTTTTTTCAGGATTTGAAATACTTCACTCCAAGCTCTTCATGACTTGAAGGTTTGTGTTGAGAAGTCTACCGTAATTCTGATAGGCATTTCTTCATAGGTGATCTGTTTCTTTTCTCTGACAGCATTTAGTATTCTGTTCTTGTGCTGAATTTCTGATATCCTAATTATTATATGTCTGGGTGAAGATTTATTTTGGTTTGGGTTAATTGCATGCCTCACTTGCCTGTATATCAGATTCTCTTCCCACATTTGGAAAATTTTCTCCTATTATTTCTGCAAGTAGTCTTTTCAGGTCATTTGTATTGACTGTGCTTTTTCATTGACAGCTATCAATCTTATATTTTTTCTCTTGGCATCATCTTGCTGCTGTTGAATTGTTGTTTCCTGGTTCATTGTTATTTTAAAGAGATCTTTTCTTTTGTGATCATAAGTTTCCATGCTGTCTTCAAGGTCTGAGAGTCTCTCTTTAGCTTCATACAAACAGTTTTGCCAACTTTCAATGGAATTTTTGAAATTTCCTGAATATCCATTTGAATCTGTTTCATGCATTCTATTTCTCTCTTATATTGTTCATTCAAAGTTTCCATCATTTTCTTATGTTCTTCTATTTTTTTATCTTGATCTTCAGATACACACAGCATTTCTTTCATAATGTTTGTCATTTCATTTTTTACCTGAGAGATTATTTCTGATCTGATTGCCTCTAGAGCTTCATGGAGTTATTTCTTACTTCAGTTGCTATCATTTCAGAAAGTTCAATTGTACGATTTCCAGTGTCTTCCATTTCAGTGTCTCTTGGGTTTGTTCTCAGTGAGCTGGAGGACTTAGATTGCATTTTGCTCTTTCATTTTGTCATTTTCCTCTGGGACCTGTGTGGCTGGCCAGGTAGCCTCCTGATGGATTGCACTGGAATGCTGTGCTGGGTAGAGCTTCAATCCTCTAATATCCCCATGGCTACCCGGGGCGCACCCCCAAACTTTGTTGCCAGAGCCTTGTGCTCTGTGGCCTATGAGGCTGGCCATGTGTTCCCCTGATACAATTTGTTGGGTTGCTCTAGAATGCCGGGTGAGGAAGAGCTTGTATCCTCTCTGCAGTTAGCAGGGGCACACCCCTGGAGCATGTCACTGGGGCCTAAAACCTGGCTGAATGGAGTTCAGAGCCTGTGCAACAGAGGCAGCTAGCACAGGTGCACCCCTAGGGTGTGGCACTGGGGCCTTTGAGTTTCTATTTTCTACCAACCCATGGAATTATTCAAATAGCCAATTGACTAGTACAGAGGCTCTCCCCACCCTCTTGGTACTACAGCCCATGTCTCCCACAGATCTTAGTTGTTCAAAAGAGTGCTGCCCACCCCAGTGTGGCTTTGCATTGTGTGTACTCTTCTCCATGGGCTATGGCAATATGTAGCCAATACATTGCTATTGATTTCATCTTCCCACTGTTGAGTGTTGTGTGTTCAGCCATCCCCACAGCCCTAAGACAGGGATTTCTCCATCACAACTGAGGTAAGAGATAATTGAAGCAGTTGCTACTGAGATTCACACTTCTCTGTATCCTCGACAGACACAGTGCACTTTAAGAACAATAACTGTAATGTTTCTTCCCCCAAGAAATGTGGGTTGATGGCAGTTTATTTTCAGCTTAACTGCTGGAAATGATTTCTTTTTCTTGCTATCTTAATCTTTCCCAAATAGTTTTAAAGCTCGTTACATATCCAAGGCTCATGTTTCTCCTTGCTGTCTTGCTTTTGTCTTCAACACACCATTCTGAGCTGATCTTCTACATGGATCATTGTCTTATTTCTCAGTTCTGCGTGGATTAGTCCTTTTTAAATGACACTTTCATTTTTAAGTAGGAGATCAGTCCTTCTCAAACTGTGATACTGAGGTGTTGAGAAGCAGGACTCCTGCCCTATCAGAATGTTCCAGGCTCTGATGGCCCTTAGCTTCTCAATTATGTTCCTTCAAGTTTAGGTTGGAGTTTTTTTTTTTTTAAGTATTAACTCCTGCCAATTTCAGTAGTTATGATGCTTGCATGTGGTTTCATTATTTTGTTTGGAGTGTTACACATTTTAGAGCACCAGGAAACTTTCCTTTTGAAAATACAAAAACTCCATTGTAAATTTAACCACAAAGCATGTTTCTGCCCTGTGGTTTAGAATGGTGAATCCTTTATCAATGCTTGTGAATATTTGCATAGTATGCTATGACCCTGTAGCAGTGTCATCATCTTTGAAGCTGTTTTTGTACACAGCTACCTACTTGATAGTCACATGTGGTATACATACATGTGCATTTGTATACGTCACATTTTCACACAGACAATATATTACTTATTTATGCCCATTTTTCATCTCCCACTACAAAAACAGTCCATTTCCAGTTGACAATGATGTGCTCCTGTGTGCAATGCAGCTCTTGGTTGTGCAATGAACTGGAGCTACAGTGAGAGCATACTCACAGCTGTCAAGGAGGAGGAGGAAATGGATTTCTGCAAATGGAATCAAATGGCAGCTGAAAGTGATAGCTGCAAGATTGTCTTCCCCTTTTGTTTGACACTGATCCTTTCTCCATGTGCCAGCTCATTATCTTGTGGGCAGGGTAGAATTGTAACTTGATGTAATTCATGGCAGTTTTACAAGGGGGAGTGGGAAGGAAAGGCTTCTAAAATGCTCTGCCTGACAGAGGTTTGAAGTCCGTAATGATGGTCTGAGATGCTCAAAGAGGAAGAAAAGAATTTGTAGACTAAAGTTACATTTAAATGTCATGGAGATTATTTTAAAATGCTAAGAAAACCCACAATATAAAATTCCAGTCCAAGCTAGTATTTAACAGAATAGACTGCAGTAACATGACATTTCTCAGCTCATACTTTGGTCTGCTCTGCAGCTTGAGGATAATTTAATTCTTTTAAAAATCTTTGTAGCGCTCTGGTGCATTTCCAAGAACAGATTAAAGATAATTCACAGGTTGTGGAATGCATCACAGTTACCTAAGCCAGGACCTGGTACTTGGTATGAATGAATGAATGTGTTTGCTCAAGGAAGGTTCTGAGATCAAACAAGCATGATGAAATGGTTTTAAAAAGATTCTTCACATCACTTTAAAAATGCACCTGTAACTATATCAATTTACAGTGGAAATTTCTTTCTGCCTTCTGGACAGATCAGTGTAGACATTCACTTTTGATAATGTAGTGTGGCTGCTGTCCTCAATTCCTCAGGTTGATGTGTGTCCAAGTGTACTGTTGGAATCTGTTCATCTCAGGATTCTTGCATTAATATTGGAGATAAAAAATGGAATGGTAATCTGTGTGGCTCATGGAACAAAGAGCTTCCTCTTCTAGGAAGAATGCACTAAGTAGTACATTGAAATACATTGCAGCATAGGAAGATTTTGCACCCACACACCCAGTTTTTAAGGAATGAATACAGAAGCATTCTCTTGCCATCTTCATGTAAAACTTACTCATCTCCTACTGTTCCCTTCCCTTCAGTTCCCTACCATTCTCTGATACCTCTACCCTAACTCCATGATCCTTATTTAACATATAACATTGTACACATGATTAGAGAAGAAAAACAGAAAAAGTAGACCCCCTCCAGTTCCTGTCCCTCCATTTCTGTAACAAAAAGTTCTTGAAGAGGAAACCATATCACATTCCACTTCCTCTTTCACTGCGTGTTTTCTACCTACTGTAACCCAACTTCTAGCCACAGTTCTGTGCAGCAGTATTTTCTGAAATCAGCAATGACTTCCCATTGGGCACATTAAATCACCATTCCTTGCTTCATTTTGCTTGATCTCCACGTCATTTGATACTGTAGTTCACTCTTCCTTCTAGTTGCTTCAAATCCTAAATACTGTTTCCCCTTTTGTATCATTTTACTTCTTTATATCTCAGAATGTCCCACCTCTATGTATTCCAGGGACTTCGTTTTTTATTCTTGCTTGAGATACAGATCAAAGGAGGTTTATGTTCAGCTCTAAGTAGTGTTGAATTTAAGAATACATCATGAGTCCTTAACGTTGGTTCTTCTTTTAGGTCTTTGGTTACATCTGGTGATCCCTTCTGTCACGGTTTTTCCTCTAATTTCCTAGCTAATCTGGGGGATAGGAACTGCTTAGAAACAATGCTTGGTATATAATGTTTAATCAAGATCACAGAATCATAGGTGATACAAAAGATCTATTATAAATCTTTTAAATTTTTCAATCATTTGCTTTTGTACTAATTCTCAATAATACCTCTCTTTAAACTAGATCAATTTATATCCAAACTGAAAACATCCATGAATTATTCTGTCACTTCTTTCTTCTTTCCTCCATATTAAATCATTTTTTGTTGGACTTAGAGCAGTGTATTTATTTTAGCAGAGTTCAAGTAAAAACTTCTGGTAATTTCTTGTATAGCTAAAAATAAATATAATTATTTACAACAGAAGCCATAGATTAATTTTATTATAAAATTAAAGGTATTGCTGAAATGCAATAAAATTGCATAAAATATTTGCTTTGGTTGGAACTTTAATTATTCTATAGGGAACATTAGCTACAGAAATCACTAAGCTAAGTATTTGTGGATTTAATTTTCATCTCAGAGATAGAATCTAGCTCACAGACTTTGAAAAGGTTGTTTTTGAGACCAAACAATGAGCCATCCCTTCTCACTGGTATAAGAAGTTGATGAATATAGAAAGGGTGGGGGATAAGGCCCAGAAAAAATGAGTTAGGATAGAAGACATAAAGATAGGCAAAAAGGAGAAAAAGATAATTTTAATTTTAAAATTGTACTTTTAAGAAAACCTGTACCTCTGCAGCTTCAGGACAAAAAAGTTGCTAGTCTTTTGCCTTCCTGGAGACTCACGCCAAAAATATCCTAAAAGTTTTAGGGAAAAAATAGTCCTGTAAAATGGACTCTGAGCTGGTCCGTCTCACTTGGAAATTACACTTTTTCACAGAACTCCACCCTCAAGAAAGCATATCTCGAATTCAAATACACGTAAATGGTTTGCATTCTAAAATATCTACCATGGGTAACCTGACAGATCATAGTAATATGCATTCTAGATGATCCATCTTGAAGACATCCCTAAGACCACAGAATTATACGCACCTCTTGAGGGCCTACATAGTATTCTATCTGATTGGGTACTTTTAAATTTCTGTCTAGTAAACCCTGTTATGCCTCTCACTGATAGATACTAAAAATTCTTTTTATGTGAGGAAAGTGAGGAAATCTATCGCCTACCCCATGGGTGGGGTAAGTTGAGGTATTGATCTTTTTGGATACCTTCTTTAATCCTGTTTAGCAACCAAATGACACATCGAGGTTTGGTAGAAAAATACAGAAGCTCTAGTTTCAAGTTATACCTCTAGTGCTTAAAGCTCCATGATAGCCCATTTAACCTCCCTAAATGAGATAGTAAGTGGGGAAGAATTCCATGTGTTTCCTAGTACTGGAACATTCTTTATAGACATCAAATGTTATACACATATAAAGGATTATTTAGATCATATATATGTATATGTTATATATGTCAGATCATTTATATTTTATATGTATTAGATCATATATATGTTAAATACATAAAACATCTTGCAATTTTGTCAATGGAATATATATATAGTCAATATATATATAGTTCATGTATATATATATATCATATATATATATAGTATTGACAAAATTGAGCTGATCTTTAGGAAGCTCAATTACATTTTTCCTAAAAAGCGATACTGTCCTGGACCACACAGATCAACCCTGAGGTGCCTGTCGTCACTCTTACAACACTTCCCATTCTTTTACCTCCACAAGTTTTACCTGGCTTTTCTGTACAGTTAATACCCCATAAAACAGTTGTTAAGGACTAACTGAAATACTGCATGTACCTCCTGGGGCTGTAGGAAACAATCAGCATCTCTGCCTACCTTTCTGGTCTCATCTCTAGCAATTCTTTTATATGCATCCAAGGAATCTGCAGACTTCACTGTATTTACATTCTGAAATCTCATGCTGTCTTATTCTTGCATGCTTTTGCTTGCACTTTTCCTTTTCTAAGAAATAGTACTTCCCCATCCTCCATTCTGTCCACCATTTTTATGCAAAAATGTGCATTTGTAAAGATCATTCACTTCTCTTTTAGATGCTCACCACTTCTGACCAGCAGCTACAGTGTTCAGAACTAGATTCCTGCTTTGAATCTATCTCTAGAATAATTCCCACTTCAAATTAATATTAGATTGCTTTGCAGTATTTTTCACTATGGCTTTTAAAATGACAGATGTGGTAGTTAAGGTTTTGGGGTCTGACCTGGGGATTGGTGGGATGCACTTCTAGGTATATCTGGGTGGAGATCATGGAGATAAAGGACTTGGGAGTGTATGGTGCCTTGCTCCTTCCTCTCTGGAACTGTTCCCCTGTTCTACTTCTCTGTTACTATGAATTAAATATTTTTGCTCTACTACTCCTTTCCACCATGATGTTTCAGCCCTGGAGGTAACTGACCAAAGACTGACTTTCCATAAAACATTAAACCTCTCCTAAATTGTGGGTGTGGGTATTGGGTCTAGCAGTGGTAAAGCTGACTAACGTAATAGCCCAGGTAGGATATCAGAGAACTTTTGTTCTCGTCATGCCCCATTTTCTAGGACACTTCTTTTACAGTTATTTGTTTGAAAAATATATTTATAAAGCATTATCAAAAAATAAAGCAATATTTTTGAACTATGACTAGACAAATGCTTCTACAGAAATCTTATGAGTAAAAGGCTCTAGAACAATGAAAAATTGCTGCTGCATGAAGAATATGACTTTGAATTGCTCGATTTTATTGTCTTAATCATCTTTTGGTATACAATTCAGTAATGTTAAGTATCAGTATACAGTACATTAAGTATATAGAACATTCACATTGTTGTGCAAAGGTCTCCAGAATTCTGTCTTGTAAAACTAAAATTCTACAGTCATGAAATGACACCTCCCTATTTCCCTTTTCCTTCAGCCTTTGGCAACTGCCATTCTGCTATTCCTTTCTGTGAATTTGACATCAGGAGCTGGCCAGTGTCCCAATCTCTGGGTGAGTATATGACAAAGGATAAAAGACAACAGACAAAAATAATATGGTAAACAGGGGTCTAGGAAGGTCAGAGCTCTTGCGGCTAAGACCCTGACTTCTCTATACTGGCCACTATTTATTGGGAATATCATATCATGCGGAATGCAGGGAAGTGCAGGGAACAGCTGAGGCAAAAGGTGTGAAAGTGAGCAAGGCCTTGTGAAAATGGATCAAAGACATTCTAAGCAGAAAATCTTTGTCTAATGAGAGAACTATTTTATCTCTAAGGTTGGCAGTTATTGCTTGGAATTCTGAGTGAGATTAGTGTTCCTCAGCTGTGGTGTTATTTTGCCTTCAGAGATGTCACAGTGTTGTAGGCCACTATAGACCTCCACTATGACCGTTGGCATGGAGAATTCTGTTTATTCATGCAGTGACTGGCTCATCAGATAAGTCACCTAGGCCTAGAACAGACTCAGTATGGAAAGTCAGTTGATTATTTCTAAAGCCTGCTCAGCACTGCCTCAGTGTGGTTTCCGTTGTTTGACCACTCTAGTAACTCAAGTAAGGAATCATGCAGCGTGTCTTCTTTTGTGACTGGTTTGTTTCCCCTACATTTGTTCAAATTTTCTATATCTTCAGGTTTTAGTCTTGGCTGGCTTTGCTTTGGGTTTTTATGAATTTGTCCATTTCTTTTCTGCTATCTAACTTGTTGCTATGCAATTGTTCACAATATTTTTACAATTCATTTCTGTAAGATCAGGATTAATGTGTTCACTTTTATATCTAATTGTAGTAATTTGAATATGTTTTCTCTTTCTTAGTCCATCTAGTCAAATAGTTTTTTGATTTAATTCTGTTTTCAAATGATCAACTTCTGGTTTCATTGATTTTACCTATTATATTTCACGTTCTTTGCTCTCATCTCTATTTCCTTCCTTGTTTCAGTTTTGGATTTAATTTTTTTT
>RJWM01002464.1:0-128923 GCA_004363535.1 Dasyprocta punctata | reverse complement strand
TTTTTTTTTTTTTTTTTTTTTTTTTTTTTTGGCAGCACCAGGGATCAAACTCACAACCTAGCGCCTGGAAGACAGGTGCTTAAGCCACTGAGCCACACTCCTGGCCCTGGTTTTTTTGAGGCAAGGTCGCACTATGTAGCTCAGGCTGGCATTGTGCTCATGTTGTAGCCCAAGCTGGCCTCGAACTCACAATGCTCCTCCTACCTCAGCCTCCCGAGTAGTGGGATTAAAGACGTGCGCCACCACACCCGGCTCAGAAGAGAATTCTTAATAAAACTTTACTTGTGTCTCATGGAGTCTGGGAACACATGTGTCCTTAGAGCCGCCTTGCTTTCCTCCAATTTTGAAGGTAAGTGCGTCCTAAAAATCCTGAAATGGACAGATAACAGAATATGAGAGAAGGAGAATGGTTTTTCTCAAGTCATATCTTGAACTAGGCAGTGGGTTTGAAGGTTACTAACAGAATCTGGACTTGGAGGCTTTCTGTAGTTGAACTGTAATGGGTAAGAATAACTGATAGCTACACCAGAAAGAGACACACGCTTCTTCCTCCCTCCTGCCTGTCCCTTCAAATGCCTTGAGATGGAAATACAGTCAGACCATCACGCCTGCTTCCCAAGTGCATTTCACTAGGAAGAAAGATTATTCCTCCAATGTGGCCAAAGGAGACTAATCAATTATATGTGAGGTTGGCATATTGATATTAACTTAAACCAAAATTTTAAATTCTGAAAGTGAATGATAATGCCCTCATTTTTTTTTTAGTAGCTAAATATCAAACAAGATATCAGCCCATATTAGAATCCAGGAGAGTTGACATAATAGGATTGAGCAGCATGATAGGAAAAATGTAAAGTTATTTTCTACTTACACATTCATCACATTTAACTTGTTACATTCATTGCATGTGCCTCAGTTAATCTCCATGACAAACTTGTGCAATACCATCATTAGTTGTTTTGCAGATAAAAATTCTGAAGATATAGAGTGTCACTAAACCTCTGGGATTAAACCTTCTATGGCTAGATCTAATAATTTAGCTTTAGTGTACAGGATTTAACACTATTCTTCAGAGCTTTCTGCAATGATAGAAATCTTAGATATTTACTAGGTATGTCACTACTGAGTGTTCAAAATTAGATTAGTGGTGTCTAAGAAAGTGGAGATTTAATTGTGTTTATTTAGTTATTTGGATTGCAACAGTCACATGTGGCTAGTGGTTGCTACACTGGACAGTGATGTTCAGTTGCTTTGTATGTCCACTCCTCCCTCCCTCTCTGCCTCCCTCCTTTCCTTCCTTCCTTCTTACCTTATTTCTTTCCTTTCTTCTTCTAATTTTTTTTCAATCAGTACTGGGGATTGAACTGAGAGCCTCAGAAATACTAGTACTCTGAGCATTCTAGCACTGAGCTATCACCACAGGCACTTTTATTTTATCTTTTATATGTATTTATTTGTGATAATGTTCATCATTAAACCCACAGTCCTCCCTCTGAGTTACACAACCAGTCTAATTTTGTTTTGCTTTATTTTATTTTATACTGATTGAGACAGGTTCTTGGTAAATTGCTCAGGCTAACCTCCCACTTGTCATCTACCTGCCTCAGTCTCCCAAGTAACTGTGATTACAAGTATGTGCCCAGTCAGTGACGCTATTTCCTCATATTATGGGACATGCCAGACAGTGGCCCTGGCTCTTAGTGTCAGGTCACATTTCTGAGTCATCTAAGAGCACAAACATACATATGCACATATTTAAATGTGGTTGGATGGAACAATGCCCTGATACAAAATCACAGCAGCCTCCACTCCCCATTCCTCAGTGAGGGGAGTGACAAATTCGGCCACTCAGATGGGATAGTGCCCTGTTCTTTGATGAAAGCTGACCTACTCTATTTTATTACATCCCAATCTTTATAAAATATTTTCTCTTGAATTAAATGAATATATAAACAAATAGAAAGATACAAAGAGAAATAAATGGAAACTATTTTGAAACTCATTAAGAAACCAGAAGACTTTAGATTTCTACCATCGCCTTAAGTTATTAACAGTGTGACTATAAGCAACTTAGTTAACCTCTGTAGCTTCTAATTTCTCATCTGCAAACTGAGGAGGCTGCAAGGTCAGCCTCCCTGGGAACCCATTCTGAGCTTTCGCTGATCATAAATGAGGTACTGCAGGAGAAAGAAATGTGTGTGCTGCACAAAGGTGGATTATTATTCATTTGTTGCCACAGCAACTGAAGGGCATCTCTGTGACAACAGAACAGCTAACTGAAAAGCAGTGATTAAAACAAAGGCATTGTTGGACTGGAGTACATGATGCTGCAGTAGCCACAATGACCTAACGCTGAACATTGCAGCCGTCCTATTTTCATCTGGAGAAAGTGTCATACATATGCATCAGTGATTTTGAAAATACAAGGAAGTATAAAAATACAATTCATTTTGACATGAATTGTCAAAGTTTTATCTTCTCTTGTAAATATAGAGAGAAATAAATATGACACCAAATTTTTAAAATTGTGATTATCCTGAATATTTTGTTTGTAATTGTATTCTTCATCAATAAGCCATCATGGCGCTTTACGCAATTTATACATATTTTTCTAAAATATGCTTTTAGTAAATGCATGATATACTGCATTCAGATCATAATTCTATTAATAAACTATTTGGATGTCTTAGGTCTTCCCCCACCCTTACTGATATATGCTGTAGCATGATATACTTTGAATATGTCATAATTGTTTAAGAAATTATTTGTTCTATCTTTTAAGTTTCTCTTTCTCTTTTGCATTATTGATGTATGCTACAGCAAACATCACTTTCTCTAACACTGCACTGACAAGGGCTGTCTCAGGCAGTGGCATTTGAGCTGAGGTTGAAAGGACCAAAAGGAGCCAGGCATGAGGACAAAGAACGCTAGAAGAACCAACATGTACAAAGCCTTTGTAGAAATTTTACTTGAGTGGTGACACTGATCACCTCACCAGGGAGAAATTGTAGTTTGCCCCTTAGGATGACTACACATTGGATTACAGTAAGTAATTTCCTTGTTCCATTCTAGTTTGTCATATCTCATCTGGACACTGTCCCCTATAAACTTTTTAGACTGCACTTAGAGGTAAGAAGCCAATGCTAAGATTGATATATGCCTCCCACCCACATCCACTCTTAGAGTAATTGCCATATATTATCTTCTCAGGACCTATAAGTTGGACACATGCAGAAAGACGAAACTACTGTGGTGTGGATAGGCAACTGGCGGTCAATTTAAACACCAGCTGAACTGAATCAGCATGATGCAGAGCATAGATGGCCCACCTGAGGACTTTTGCCATCATAAAAAAGAGACCTGGAGAGGAAGAGTAGCGTTGTAGGTTCTCCTAAGTATTGTTGTTTAGAGTTCTCCTGGAGGAGTTTGTCATGCTGGCTCCCCTGATATGAACTCAGCTGTTATCTTCAGAGGAGCTAGAGACCTTGTTGCTGAGGATGGCTGTGGTACTTTCAGGGGAGCTCTGGTCTTTATTATGAGCATTACTTCTTGGCTCCAGTATAGAACCCTCGCCCTGCTGGCACAGATCTCTCACCCTTCTGGCATAGACTTTCTAGTTTCCACTGCTGACCTCTGGTCCTCCCCAGTGCAGACCCATGGGATGGAACTGCGTAGGTCATTGTCATGGGCTCTGGGTTTTCAGCTGAACTCATGAAGGTTATTGCCATGAGACCCAGGCCTTCAGCTGGATTTTCTAGATCTTTAGTGTTGTGGACAGATTTCTTAGTATTTGACTCCTTAGGTGACCATTATAAATAATACTATAAATTATATGTTCTGTGTGTATTTGTTTTCCTTGCAGCCCCTGACTACAACATACTGCAATTTAATTTACTAAGGTGATAATTACAAAAATAGATTCCTACCACATAGAATGTACTCAAAATTTTAAAATTGAATATGCTGATGAGCTAATATTTAATTTACTTATGGGAATTATGAACAGGAACAAAAAGAAAAACAGAAATTTAGGTCACTAAATCTTTCCAAATGTAAATTTCTGCTACCCTGTATCAATCGATGCAGAGTAAAAGCAAATAAAGTTTGGAAAGGGAATATGCCTCTATGTAAGTGTTGTCTCATGCATGACCCACCATATTCCAAGTAGATTCCCCTGTTGGCCTGTAGGGTGGATTGGAAGGCTTAGAAGAGATTTTGAGTAATTCTGTTATGCTTCTTCACAGGAAAGTGCATTAGTTTACAGAGATTTGTCACATGTATACTGAATGTCCTTATCACTGCAGTACTTACACAAGCAATCTACTTTGTCCACTATGCCAAAAAACAAAGATCTGATAAATAACAAAATAATGTGGTAACTCAGTTGAAAAACAATTATTTCCATGATTTTGGTTAAAAATTGAATTGGTCATGAACAAAATAAAATTCAGTGTTTGGGTTAGAAAATTTTGATTCAGTTCACAACCAGTTTAGTTTGTGACCAGGATTATGGAAAGAATTGAGTTTGTGAACCAAGGTATCTCTGTATAGTATTTGCAGTAAAGCCAAAATGAAAAATATTTTGATACGCCAATACATTTTTAAAACTGCCAAAAAGTCTTTAAGTCTAACCTGCCCAAGTATCATAAATTCAGAGGAATATATCATCTAAACATTTGAGTGCAGAAGTAAAGCCAGGTTTGATGATCAGTTTCCAAGCCACTTTGAACAACCCAACCACATGTTAGACAGTGATTTCAGAAAATCAACAGGAATTAGTGCTTTGCGTTTCTTGAAAAAAAATCATGATGTAACCTTAATGCCCCCTGTGGTAGCATTTGGAGGCAGAGCCCCTGCAAAGTCCTCAAAATTAGATGAGGTCATGAGGACCGAGTTTTCATGATGGGATTAGTTCCCATATAAGACTCCAAAGAGCTTGCTATCTTCCCTGTAGAAGCACAGAGATGAAGTTATGTGAACACACAGCGTGAGATACCAGCTGCATATAATCAAAGGAGGAAGCCAGCACCAAAAATGTAACGTGCTTGCACACTAATTTTGCATGTCCAGCCTCCAGAACTGTGAGAAAATAAATTTTCTCTTTCTTTTCTAGCTAGCCAGTGAGGACATTATGCTAAGGCAGACCAAGCCGGCAGCCATAGTTCTCTATTAAGGAAAAATCAAAGGAACCTCAAAGAGGATAGTTTTAGTTACAGATAATTGTCTAAAAGACTTGCTTGCTGCGCAGGTTGATGGGGGAAATGAAAGAAATTTTGTCCATTCTATGCAGCTCTCCCCAAAAAGCAAATTCATGGAGCACTGGAGGTGAGAGTTAACCTAATTGCATTGATTGTTTATTTTCAAAGCATGGACTATCCTGGAAGGAGGATATGAGTTGCTCTGAACTGAAGAGAGAGGGGCTGAGCTAAACATTCCTTTGTGCCTTAACTTTGCATTTGGCTAGCAAACTAAGGGATGTTGACATTTGAAAATTGTTATTCTGTCTGTGGCACATTGTAGAGTCTGAGAAGATTCTTTTTGAGATTTTTATCCTT
This sequence comes from Dasyprocta punctata, assembly GCA_004363535.1. Classification (NCBI taxonomy): domain Eukaryota; kingdom Metazoa; phylum Chordata; class Mammalia; order Rodentia; family Dasyproctidae; genus Dasyprocta; species Dasyprocta punctata. The sequence continues at coordinate 123,368 of RJWM01002464.1, read as the reverse complement.
TAGATTATGCTACAGTAGTCCATTGACCTCAAAGCATCTCAGATGAAAAGATAATACTGAAATGTAATAAATCCAAATTTGAAAGTTTCCATATGAAGAAAAACAAACAAACAAGAAAACCAGTGGAGGAGTGGTGCAAGCTGAAGGCCTGCACAGCAAACTCAACCTAGCCCTGCAGCCTTGGTACCTCATTTGGGAACTGATAGGGCCCCACCCAGCATCCCCAAACAGCCTGGGAGCTGCGCTACATCACTCAGGTCCTAGTTGGGCACTACCCAGTGGCCCCAAGCAACTGCTTTCTTTTCTAGCTAGCCAGTGAGGACATTATGCTAAGGCAGACCAAGCCGACAGCCATAGTTCTCTATTAAGGAAAAATCAAAGGAACCTCAAAGAGGATAGTTTTAGTTACAGATAATTGTCTAAAAGACTTGCTTGCTGCGCAGGTTGATGGGGGAAATGAAAGAAATTTTGTCCATTCTATGCAGCTCTCCCCAAAAAGCATGGCTGCATGGTGCAAGCTGAAGGACTGTACAGCAAACTCCACCTAGCCATGCAGCCTTGGTATGTCTCACAGAACACGGTAGAGCTCCCCCCAGAGACCCCAAGCACCTGGGGCCTTTGGTGTGCCACACGAGGTATGCTGAAGGTCCTTTCAGAATATTTTCTCCATTCAGGGAGCCTTTGAGTGCCACCAGGGATCCGTTAAGGCCCACCTAATGACCCCCACTCAAGGAGGGAAACTCCCCGCAGTAAGGACAGCCTTCTTCAACACAGAAAATAGCTGGTACTTTGAATTTAGCCGACTCAGGGGCATACAATGAGAAAACCAAAGAGCAAAATGCAATCCCAAAACTCCAGCCCATGCCAAACAAGCCTAGGACACATGGACACAGAGAAAGATTAAGCAATACACCTGAAACTTCTGAAATGATAATGACTGAAATAAAGAAACAACTCCACGAAGCTGTAGAGGAACTCAGATCAGAAATAATATCCCAGGTAAAGAAAGAAAGATAATTGAAATGAAAGAAATACTGAACACATCTAAAGAAGACATAGTTAAAAAAAAATAGAGGAACACTGCAAAACAATGGAAATTTTGAATGAACAATATAAGAAGGAATTAGAATGCATGAAACAGATTCAAAGAGATATCCAGGAAATCAGAAATTCTACAGAAAGCTGACATAACCAGCTCAATGAATGTGAAGATAAACTTTCAGAACTCGAGGACAATATTGCAGCTAGTGAACAGGAGGGGAAAGATCTTTTAAAGATAACAAGGAATCAGGAAATAACAATTCAACAGTTGCAAGATGGTGCAAAGAAAAACAATATATGATTGTTAGGTGCAAACAAAAAAGGTGACAACATAAATAACATGAAAAAACTACAGAAGTAATAGCCAAAATTTCCCAAACATGGGAAAAGAAACTCACATACAGATAAGTGAAACATATAGAACTCCAATTAGCCATAACCAAAATAAACTTATAACCAGACATATAATAATCAACATCCCAGAAATTCAACATGAGAACAGAATATTAAAAGCTGTTACAGAAAAGAAACAAATCATCCATAAAGGGAAGCCAGCAGACTTCTCAACACAAACAATCAAGTAAAAGAGCATGGAGTGAAGTATTTAAAATCCTCAAGGAAAATGACTTCCAACCTAGATTGAAGTACCTTGCAAAACTATCCTTCAAAAGCAGTGGAGAAATAAGATACTCCCATGACAAAGAACAGCTAAAGATCTTCATGATCACCAAAGTAACCCTGCAAAGAATATTGAAAGATATTCCAGATAGACATAAAAATAAATATGATTCCAAGAAAACCAACAGGAAAAAACCACTAAGCAGAGCAAACAATTAGAGGGGAAAGGAAAAGAACCAGCAGCAAAACAATAACATGTCAAAAATAAGTCAACATATATCCGTTATAACCATTAATGTCAATGGCCTCAATTCAACAATTAAAAGAAACCGTTTGGCAGGATGGATGAAAAAACAATATCCAACCATATGCTGTATACAAGAAACCCATCTAACCCAAAATGAAAATCATAGACTGAAAGTCAAAAGATGGAAAACAATACTTCATGCAACAGAAACCTCAAAAAAAGCAGGGGTAGCTATTCTGTTTTCAGACAATGTGAACTTCAAACCAAGAATGATCAAAAGAGATAAAGAAAGTCAGTACAAACTGGCTAGGGAAAAACTTAAAGAGTAAGAGATAACAATCTTAAATATATAAGCACCAAATATGGGAGCACCCAGCTATGTGAAACAAATATTAATATAAATGAAAAATCAAATAAGCAATAACACAATTTTAACAGGAGACTTTAAAATCCCATTGACACAAAGAGACAGATCAACTAGACAGAAAATCAACAAAGAAATAACAGAATTGAATAAAACTTGTGAACAAATGAACTTAGTGGACATGTACATAGTGTTCTGCCCAACAACATCAGAAAATGCATTCTTCTCAGCTTCACGTGGCATATTCTCTAAAAAAAACCATATACTAGTCAATAGAGCATGCTTAAATAAATGTAAAAGAATCAAATGTATCCCATGCAAATTATCTCATCTTAGTGCCATGAAACTCGAAATTAATGACCAAAGAAACAGCAAAAACTCCATAAACACATGGAAGTTAAATAATACACTCCTGAACAATCAATGGGTTACAGAGGAAATTAAAGAAGAAATTGAACAATATCTACAAGCAAACAAAAATGCAAATACAGCTTACTGGAACCTGTAGGATACAATGAAAGCAGTCCTCAGAGGAAAATTTATTGCAGTGAATTCCCACATCAGGAAAACAGAATGAACACAAATAAACAAACTGATGCCACACCTCAAACATCTAGAAAAAGAGGAGTTAAGTCAAGCCCCAAACTAAAAGAAGGGAGGATATTGTAAAGACCAGAACAAAAATTAATGCAATAGAGACTAAGAAAGTCATACAAAGAATTAACAATTGAAAAGTTGGTTCTTTGAAAGAATAAATAAAATTAATAAACCCCTAGCCAACCTTATTATAAAAAGGGAAGAAAAAACTCAAATTCATGCAATAAGGAATGAAAGACAAAGTAGGGATAGGCAGAGAATATATGAACAAAAATCAAACTGCATGGAAAATTCTTCCCAGGATCAACAACCAAACAGAGCAAAGCAGATCATAACAGAATAATGCAAGCAGCGCAGGACTTCAGAACAAGGGAACAGGAAAGCAACAGTGACTACTGTAACGTCTCTTGTTTTCTTTGAAATAGTTGCCCATACCTTCACACGCAATAAATTCAAAAAAACCAAAATAGTATAAAACCAATCAAAACAAAAGAATGAAAGCATTACAGGACTTCAAAACCAGACAATAGGAAACCTACCATGGCTACCATAATGTCTTTTGTTTTCTTTTTTTTTTATTCTGTTATGATCTGCTTTGTTCTGCTTTGTTTTGTTTTATTCTCTTTAAAATAATAAGAAGAATGAAAAAGAAACACCAGTGGAGAAATTAACTGTGTTCTCGTGCTTGGTGGAGAGTAGAACTTGGGAATGGAGAAGTTGGATAAGTAGCTAATGAGACTGTAAATCAAGGTACAGAAGGCAACACCCAGTTCTTCCTGGTTATTGTAAAATGCAAGAGAATCCAGAGGTAAACCAAATAAAGGACTGTGAAGCAAGGAAGAGTCTTCATTTGATAACTGGAAAGACCATGAGCCTATTTAGATGGGTCTTGAACTGAAAAGATGATTTCAGTCTTAACACTGTACTGCAATTATCCTGTCATCTTTTACAGTTGCTTGGCATCTCTAACCCTTGTGACCTCCTGATTTCTCCCTTTTGAAGTGAGACATTATCCTGTGTATGTATCTCCATTGTATTTTGGGAGTGCATTACTTTGGTTTCACACTTTTAAAGGTGGTGGGAAATTTTTCACCAGGGTAAATCAAACCCTCAGCCTCATTCATATGGAATAAAATGATACTTGGATATGATTTATGGACTCAGATTTAGTTAATTCTAGAATAGGTTAAGAGATTTAGGGATGTTTGGATGAAGTAAGCATATGTTGTATGTAGGAAAGACATAATTTTTGGGAGAATCAGAGTTATGGCTTGAACTGTGGCCACCCAAAATCACATAGGTGTTGAAATCCTAATCCTCAGTACCTTAGAATGCACCAGTACTTGGAGAAAGGATCTTTACAGTGTTATTCAGGTTAAAATGAAGTCATTAGGGTGGGATGTAATACAAAATGCCCAGTGTCTTCTAGAAAGGGGAAATAGTATTGTATAGGCATGGAGACAGATACACATAGAAAGAAGATGAGATGTTCAGAGACATAAGGGAAAAGTAGTCATCTGCAAATCAGGGGAGCTACCTTTCACACCTATCAAAAAAAAAAAAAAACTCTCCTGACTCCATAATTTTATACTTTCAGTCTCCAGAAACCAAAGAATATAGATTTTTGGTGTTTAAACCATTCAGTCTGCAGGACTTTATTATGGACACCTTATCAAGTCAATATTGTATACAACTGAGATTCCTTAGTTCTTCCACAATTAGTGACTAGAATACAGCCTCGTTAAATGATTACATACATTGTGTGTGAAGTACTGTATCAACAGTAAATAAACTAAACTAAAACAAAGCAAAACAAAAATTCAGTCCATGTTTATGGATTACAGTTTGAAAAAAACATTGCATTAATCAGTTTGCCTCTTATCACTATACCTGACACCCATAACTTAAAGGAGGAGAAATCTAATTTGGTTCATGTATTCAGGCAATTTAGTCCATGGTAAACTGGCTTCCAAACATAAATGTCATGGTGCAAAGCTATGGTGGAGCCAAGCCAAGCTTAGATAATGATAGCCAAGAAGCAGAGAAGAATAGTGTCAAAAAGGGAGGGATGAGGTATCAATTTATGTGCCCAAGGATATGCCTCCATAACTCACCAGACAGACCCAAAAGTGTGCTCTACCCATCCCTTGGGTGGCTCCCAAAACATCAATCAAGTTAACACAATGAAGCTTAGCCATCACATTTATATTTTAACATGTCTGAAAAATGAGAGAAAAAATTAACTTTTGGAATTGAAGAATTTGTATATTTAAATTGGAAAACTGTTTCGATATATATTTTTGTTTCTCTGTGTGACCTTACTGTGAACTTTAACAACATTCACATTACAAATTGTAAAGCTATTGTTACAAAAGTACCAAGAAATAAAAGCAATTGACCTTCTCTTAGCAACTGCAACATATCATTGTCTGCTTAACTATTTTATGTAGAGCTGAAATTGTTTTTTTTTTAGCATGAATGCATATATTTTACACATATTTATTTTATACTTTTGGTTATCTATTCATTAAATATCAGCTATTGTAATAAGTTATATTTTAACTGCAGAAAGCTACCTAGTTATAATTTGTGTTCCCTGTATTTTGAAGTATTTTTAGACTTTTTTCTGAGTATTGCTTAATTGCAATAGCTTTAATATTTTGAACTCTAAATTCTTTGATCTATGATTTGCACATTTTCTTCTTCTTTGTGTACAGATAGGTTTTACAAGTACTTTATTAAAAATTCTTTGATCTTACTCATGGAGTTAGACAATTGCTGCAATATTGTAGTGCTGTCAGTTTTCAAATAAGTGATTTTATTGAAAGACAATATAACTAGCTAATATAGTATTACAGATCAAGTTATAAGTCATTACACAAATGTTGATAAATTCTGTTATTAATGATGGGAATAGTTTATGTAGACAATACATTTATCTGGATAAGATTACAGCTGTTATATTTATTGGCTAATAAATTTAAGAGTGTACTAGTGTGGGAAGAAATAATGGTGGTGACAAAGCTTCGTAAGTTCATGAAAAGTATAACTGTGTAAATGAGAGTAGCAATAAAAGTCATTAGTGTTGTGGCATCTACACTAATCAAGCAATGATGGGTTTTGTATACTGACCTGTGTTAGTCATGTCTGGCTGCTGGAAAGACTGGATGTCAGTTGTGTAAGAAAATAATGAAAAAGGGTGAACTATGTGACCCCTTGACTACGAGTTTTCTCAAATTTAATTGGTGAGATAGGGGGTTATACTCACGGGAATTGGAAGATCTATATATCTGAAATTCCTGTAGACTATGGATCACTGATTTGCCAGGACAGTTTGACCTCACATGTGAGACATAGAAAGCTCTACCCAAGTTCTAGATTTCATTTTCATCTACTTGGGAAAAAGTCCTTTAGTTGGGTGGGTATACCAGGAAATGTGCTTATTTTTTCAGGAGAAAGAATTCAAAACGTGAAAGAATTCTAAAGGTGAATTCATGCACTGATTCTCTTCAAATAGTTCTGTATGCAAAAGTGTGATTGTTTCATGTACCATATTGTGTATCTTATTGAATTCATTTGTAGGTATTGAACTGAATACAATCCAAACTAGTAGACCCTCTGAAGAAAATAACTTTTATTGGTCACAAGTATCTGAAACTATAAAGTGTAGCCATAGCATGTTGCTGCCAAAGAGCTACTTTGTGAAGAATGTGTGTATTCTCTTTGATATTAAATGTTCTGCTTTTACTTTTTCCTTGGTTTATGTCAGAAGCATAAATTTTAGTTACCCCTTAACTCATTCATTTCATGTATATTTTCTATATGCACAAAAGGCAGAAGATAGAACCATGAGCTAAATAAGATAATACAAATGTTTGATGTATGACTTACGAAGTATGTTCTGAGACAGTGAACGTGTATTTTTGAGAGAAGGGCAAAGATCTCTTTTGCGTGCACTTCTTGCACTGCTGTGGAAATGTGCCTGATGCTTGGATGGAATAAGGTGTGTTGCTATAGCAGAGCAGACAGACATAAGAGACCAGTGCACAGTTGGAAAGGAAGGGAGCAACTCATGCCTCCTGTGAACATCTCCAATGAGACCCAGTCTGTCAGTTGTGCTTGGCAATAGAAAATGGACACATTATCTAAGAGTGATGCCATGATGCGTTTCAAAGATGAGATAACACAAAGATGATCAGCCTGGTATGATGATATATTTATTCCTCTCCTCTCTTTATGGGAAAAGAGACATAGCAGATAAAAATATGGGAGGTGAACGTGCATATGAATTTTAGGTAAGTAACCAATCCGTGAATGAATGAAAATCCTCTGGCAATTCTACTTTCCCCATGAAGCTCATTTCTCCTCATCTATACCTGAGAATCCTTAGGCAACATCTCGGGTGGAAGTTGTCAGTGCAAAATAACCTACTCTTCCATGAATACTAGAAGTAACTCTAACAGTGACTCCCAACCCAGCAGTGGACACATCCTCCACTGGGAAGAGTTTTACTTAAAATATAAAGCAGAGGGAAGGTATAATTTGAAAGTATCTTTCTCTATGCTACTTATATATAATATATAATCCTCTGAAGGGCTGTATCCAGTGTCTATACCTGTCTATTTTTAAAAGAATCACTAACCTGAGGAAATCAAGGTATTATGTATTTCTAGTAATTCTTTTCATAGTCACATTGCTTGGAGCCAACAGTATAAATACCAATGTTATATTAACTGCTAGTATGCTGTCACCATGTTTGCTGCTTCTGGTGTTACTACTGAGGGACCTATTACCAAAGTTTCTAATGAACATTTTTTAAAACATCAGTATGGCTTGTGATAGATACAAATATATTCACCATGTGGTATTGGTACCTATACATAACCTACTGTGATTCTTTTTATTTTTCTTCCCCTCTCCTCCCTCCTGTCTCCATCCCTATCTCAAGATAACCTTCCTATCTGGAAAAACTCCATCTCTATTTTATCTTGCTCACAGTCATGTATACTTTGGGTTTCTCCTACAAGAGCAACCATGTGATATATAACCTTGTGTGTCTCATTCACTTTACTTGCCCACTGTCTTACTTACTTCTCTTCATTCTGAGACAAAATACCCAGTGCCCAAAGTTAAGAGAGGGAAGGTATACTTAGTTCAGTTTGTAGACATTTCAGCCCATAATCAGCTGGCTCCAAGGAAAGGTAGTTTAACAGAAGTGAATCACAAAGTAGAATAAGTTCAGAGCAAGAAGACGGCAAACAAGGCAGAAGGAAAGCCTCTCTCTGTTCCTAATATTGCATCTAGGCTACTGGAATCAGGGTGGTGTCAAATCAATGTGTGTACTGATTAAATAATCACACACCCAGCCAAGTGCCATGGTACACACCTTTAATTCCAGCACTAGGGAGGCTGAGGCAGGAGGATCTTTGTGAGTTTCAAGACCAGCCTGGGCTACAAAGTGAGTACAAGCCCAGCCTGAACTGCATAGTGAGACTATGTCTCAAAAAATGGGGCCAGGGATTTAGCTCAGTGACATAAGCACCTACCTGGCAGGCGTGAGGTTGTGAGTTCGAGCCCCAGTACCAAAAAAAAAAAAAATCTCGGCATCACACACTTTAGATTCAACCACATCTGGAAAACCCCACCTAAGATGGCATGAGGCTTTGGAGGAACATCTAGACCTAAACCGTAACATCCATTACAAACACAAAGTGCATCAGTTTTCCTGCATTTGATACAAACTTTCCTTTTTAAGGCTGACTAGTGTTCCATTGTGTGTATAGACCACATTTTCTTTGTCCATTCATCAGTTAATGAACACATAAGCTCCCTCTATAATTTAGCTGTTAGGAATTGTATGTTATAAATTGACCATGCATATTTTACTATAATATGATATATTTAACTCTTTTGAGAAGATAGTCAAAAGAGGTATAGCTGGATGAAATGGAATTTCTGAGTTTTTATACATATCATCCCTTAAGCTATGGTTATCTGACCATTGTTATGGCTATTTTATACATAGCAAAACAAAGACTCAAAAAGATGAAATTTTTTTCCCATAATATGGATAGGCATTGCCAGAAACAAATTCTTGGTCAGAAGCTAACTCTTATGACTGTACAAATATTTTCCTAGCAAACTGCACTATCAATAACATCAGCTTTTCTTTTCCAGACATATAATGATGTAACTGGAAAATTGAGAAAGGAGTAGAATCTTCTTTTATGTTGGCATAAGAGGGGGAAAAAATCACTTACACCTCTGTTACACCAAGTTTGAAAATTGTAAAATCAATTAAACACATTTCTTATGTTTGTTCATTTTCAAAGATGCTCTTTTACCAAAGAAGCAAGATGAGAACACTGGACCTCAGGAGAAAGACCCTCAAACGTGAAAGCATATTCTGGTCCATCATCACTAACACATTACCCGCCATAGCTAATGAAAGTAAGTTAAAAATATGTGATTTTGTCAGAAAATCTTACTTATTCATGGCATGGTGGGTTTGAGAAAGGATTCTCCAGGGCATACCTTAAAACTTACACCTTCTATCAATCAAGGATACATACTATATTGAACAGAAGACATTATTAAAATATTTTAATTACGTATTTTTCTGTATCACTGGATGGCGAAACCTAAAGGCATGAGAAATAATAATGAATAATAAGAATTTCAAAGGTGGCATGAAGGATGGCATAAGCAAGATTCAGAGCACCATAGTGAAAACGATGTTGACTGTGGAACCAGTAAGGCCAGGTAAATTTCCTGAACTTTGTTTTCTGTGGTCACTGTCTGGAACATTCTTTTAATTCGCTGTATAATACTTACAATAGTTTGGTATTTTTCTTTTTTATTAGTTTATGGTCCTTCTTCCAGTGATAGGAAATTTTTATAAGAACAAATTTTCTAACATACAGCAGACAAATGACTGAATATGTAAACAGATTAGTAGGTTGTGCAGTGAGCAACTCTTTGGAGATGGGCTTTTTTATTTATTTTTTATTTTTTTATTTTTTGTGCTCTGGGTTTATATTTGTGAAATAGCACTAACTAATCACTTTCTCAAAGATTTATGTAGATTTTAAGTACAAAGTAAAGCAAGTAATACCTCCTAGGGACAGTACATATAGAAGAGATTAGCAAATGGTAGCTATTTGAATAAATGTGGTAAACTGGTTCTCACAGATGATTGTACATCACCTTTTCATTGTTAAATTTGGCAATCACTGTAGACAACAGCAACTTAGCATGTGCTTCATCTGAACCGAAGCTTTCATGCCCAAGGTCTTCGTTCTGCCATGAGAATGTGACTGTTTCAGATTAGGGTCATCTCTTCAGTCTGGATCCAACCATAAACATGTGCAGAACAGACCCTAACTCAACTGCTGGCTTAAACTTGAATTCAGAGATCATCAGCTAATTCATAATAGGAGCAACAACAGACTGCCCCTAAGTTAGTGATGTCTTTTATTTTATTTTATTTTTTATTTCATTTGTACCTGTTTGCAGTTCATATACTGACCATCGTCTTGGGGAATGGTTATATGTACATATCACAGCATGTTTCTTTCTCTTTTTAATTCCCATTCACTTCACTCCCTTTACCTGCTTAGTGATGTTTGGACTTAAGATATCTTTTCAGATTGATTACTAAAGTGCAAAAGAGTTAGACATTCAGTAGCAGTGAATTTGAAACCATACTTTGGATTCTGATCTTATCCTCTAGCCAGTGGTGTCTGGTATGCTACTCTGTTTCGCTGTATGTTACCTTGGTGAGCATCATCTTCTAATCAGTCATGGAATGATAGGAGTTGACAATTGATACCCCAATGTGAGTAAGTGTTACTATGCCGTGATGATTGGTAGGTTAGTTGTGAGGTAGTAAATCCATTTTTAACTTATGATTTTCCAATTTCCAATGAATATTGAAATGTAACGCCATTGTAAGTCAAGGAATGTTTTTATTTGTCATGAAAACCACCAAGACTTTAGGGTGGTTATGAAGGATAAACTATTGAAGGCTGATTATCAAATAGTTTCTGGAATCTCGAAAGTGAGTTGTCCAGTGGAATGAGCTGTAAATATTTCTCAGAGAAAAAAATGTTTGGTAGTGGACATGGAGACGAATTTTAGCTGGCAAAGGAAAATAAACAATGCTTTCTTGTCATGAAAATAGGCATGAAAAGTATCTGGCCCCTGGATCAGCACATCAGTGTCTTATTTGGTTTTATTGCATTTAGTCTTAGATTCTTTTCCTCACTCCAGTTATACTCTGTTCAGTACCCCAACCATGAGGGCACAGATCAGACAATGCGGCAGTTCTCAAGATAGAGCAAATTGTGAACCTTGGGCAGAAATACGGTCATTTATGGAAATACGGTCACATGGAATTGCTTGATTCAGTTCCTTGAAATGATTCTCCTGCTTTCTGCTTAATAAATCTTATATAAACACTTTTTTCTGATAAGTCTTTATTTACAAAATCACCACATTCCCAACTTTTATATATGAAGACCTTCCCAGCCTTAACAATCTAGATCAAAATCTGGACAGTCAACTATCATCATCACTTTAAAATTTTTAGGACAGTGTCTTTATTTTAAAGGCTTTCGTTATCACTGATGATTAACAAAATGTCTGTCATATAATATATTCCCAATAAATACATGTTAAATTGAACTGAATTCACATATCAATTCAAAGATCAAAAACTAAAGAATGAAGTATTATTTCCAAAATTTTGCCTGTCCTGAACATGATATGCTTCATAAAATTGTACTGAATTAGGGGAGAACAGACTTTTGAATGAAGAAAGAGTCATTTGGAAGCATTATGAAGTCTAAAATGTAAATATCTTTCTCATTCATTCCATTAGCTTAATTTCACCTCCATGCATCAAGCGCTGTTCGTTCTTTTTCAAGTCTTCAACTGATATGCATTTGGGCAAGAATTACATCAAGACCTAGTCAGATTTAACAAAAATGAAAGAAAGAAAAGAAAAAGAAATGTATTTATGCTGAAATTCCTTTGAAAATCACAATGATAACATGTGGTTCTATGTATCCCAGGATTGGTAATAGCTCATGATAAATTGTGATGGAAGCTACTATAATCATCACTAAAAGAAATGAGCACCACCTCATTTTTAACATATTCTCTAAGAAGCCACAAACATGTACAAGATAAAAAAAAAAGCCCTGAGTGTCTGTATACATAAAACATAGCTACCCATGAGCCTGCATAACCTTATGAGAGGTAAGAAATTTTAAGACCAATTTTCCTGACATTACACTTTACTCTCACAGATAAAAATAGTATCCAAGTCACGAAGAAGCAAATAGAATATATTACTGTAACATTTTTTTAAAAATATAGAAAGAAAAAATGAAATCTCCAAAATGTGCAAAAAACAAAAACTTTATCGCTCATACTATATGGAGTTTTATTTTAGAGGACCTTTCAGTTGGGATTATAAATGCTTATGCGCTTGTAACATATGATGTGTTGCTTATAGAATTTGCAAAAGATATTAATTTCACATTTTACTTTTATATCTCCTCAGTAGGAGGAATGCATTATATTTTAATGCCAACAAAAGCATGTTACAAGGAAGACCTACATGGCTGCCACAAGTAAATGAAATGCTGAATAGAACTATCAATAATTCACAGGCACTGTGTTGAAGGAAAAGATGGCTTGGCTGTATAAAATGATTTCTACCTTGGTGCAGAACCAATGAATTGTTCCTCATTGATCTCTCTGACTTCTTCTTATATGTGTCCTTAACACATAAAATGCTCTTTGTTATTACCAATGCTGTCCCAACTTTAAGTAGAAAGAAATCTCATATTCAGTTTTGTCTTAATGGAAGCCAAACATGTGTTAAATTTATAAAGTATTAAGAGGTAGAAAAATGAATTTTATAAACAGTGTTATTTAGATCACTTGTTGTTAAATCTTTTTTCATTCATGATAAAAAATATAAGTACTCCAAAACTGAGTTACATGATCTTTACATTGGCAAATCAAAATACTGGGATGATTTGGTCAGACACACAATTAGTTTTTCCACAATTCTTTGCCATGTCTTATGGTTACAGTGGTTAGCTTTAAAAGATTCTGAATGGACATAAAGATTCAAGGGAATTTACAGTTCTAAATATCACTTAGCAAAATTTCTGGAAGCTACTTGGACCCCCCACCCCAAATAGCCTTGATTAAATGAAGAGAGGCCAGTAATGAACCATACCTCTCTTGTTTCAAGGGAAACATGTTCTTGTAAGTATACTGTTATCAGATGGCCAATATGCACTTTTCGCAGTGAAAAAGGAAATAAAATCTCTTCAAGGAAGAAAAAACCAAGAGCTGAAATGTTCCTAGGAATTACAACTCAGCTATAATATCGTATATAGGATTATTCCACAGAAGTAATTTTGCAAGTCTCTTGTGGCAGACAGAGAATGATTAGGAGAACACTGTGATGTACAGGATGTTTCCATTAGGTTCTGTAAATTTGCATTAGAGTTTCAGAGTAACATAAATAATGCATGATAAGTTCTATCAAAAGAATTTCTAGCTAAAGCGAGTGCACACAAGAAGCTGCCTATAAGGCCATATTTTAACAGGATTTGGTAATGGCCTGGTTGGCCTTATTCACGCCCATAGAAACTCTGTGGTTTGTAATTGTCAAAGGTTAATGGACAAGGAAGAGAAGGGGATTAATCTAAATTTAAAGCTGGATTTCTATGTGAAGATGCAAATACTAGCATGGTATCTCTAGCTCTTCCATGTTGCTCTAAAAGGAAATCACAAAGGACTTTTACTGATCTACGGTTAATGTAGGACCATCCCCACCACACCACATCCCTCTCTTCAAATGATAACTGGACAATGCAGAGAAGAAAGGAATTAACTTCAGGGGAGAGGGTGATCACATGTGAAAGATGTTGAGGATCAACAGACGTTGAGGGCTTTTCGCTAAGTCAGGATCCATGCTCAGAGTTTGATACATTATTTTTAATTATCTCAACAATCTAAATACAAGGAGATTATCCCTGAATAGATACATGTTTCATAAGAATTAGATGTGGACATCTATAAAGTGTGTGCCTCTGATTTCATTTTCCATTCTCCTCATCTCTCCATCATACTGTTACATAATAAAAACAATGAATTTTGAGGTCTGTTTGTGCGAAGCCAGGCTGGAGGAAAAAGCATTGCCTAAATCAGAAGGAAAACTATAAAGTTCATATCACTCAGCAGTCAGAGCTGCTTGAAAAGTTGTAAGAAGTAGGTATGGACAGGGAAAGTGCTTATCCCAAGGATGCAGAAAGAGGTCTGCAGGACTGTTGGCCCACTGCAAGGCCTGAAGACGGGACGGTGTGTGAGGGGATGACTTGTGCTGTCTTAAAAACAACCGAAGCACTGGAGAATTTCTAACCAAAGTAATTGCACACTGGAAGTCACTTTTTTAAACAAGTGCCTAACAATTGCTTTGATTCTTATATTTGCAGATGGAAAAATTTTAGATCCACTTGAATTCCCTCATCTTTTTCCTCACTCTTCACAATTCCTTCTGGTGGTAAATGTATTGTTTCCTGTTAGTCCATGTTCTGATATACTGCACCTGATCCTCCTGCTAGATCTGTTCTTCACCCTTCTCAGGATTGCATTGTGCCAATGTGAGTCCAGGAAATGACTCCTGAGGATGGTATCATTCTCCATCTTATTATAGGATTTGGCCAATGACATCATCAAGTTGGAGGACAAGAAGAAGGAGTTTAGAACCTTTCTTTCTTCCTTTCTCTCTTTTTTCCTCTCTTTCTTTCTTTATCTCTCCTTCCCTTCCTTCTCTCTCTCTCTCTCTCTCTCTCTCTCTCTCTCTCTCTCTCTCTCTCTCTCTCTCTCTTTCCCCCTAATAGATACTTATCTGCTATCCATTATTCTATAGCCTATAGCACCCATTGGTGGATCTTCCTAAGGCTTAGTATTGAAGATCCTCCAAACCATGTTTACCATGTTGATTTCCCTCTCCCCTGTTCCTTAATTTCTGTTGGTGATTGCTTCTGACTATTGCTTGTTTCTTTCTTCACTTGTTCCTAAGCCCTGCTCTTACATTATAAATATTTGTCTTAACGATTAATTCTATGGAAAAATTCTGTTTCCTGCAGGACTCTGACAAATACTAGTTTAGGCATTTAGGTTGGAGTGTCAATTTGGTTAGCTTTGGGATTCACCTAGGGATTGGTGGAACACTCTTCTAAGTATGTCTCAGTGAGTCATGGATGGTAGCATGAGGTCTCTGTCTAGCCCTTTGTCTCTTACTCAGTGGCACTTTTACCTGCTGTATTTCCAGGCTACCATGGAATAAGATTCTTTTTTCTGCTTATTCCTCCCACCATTATGTCTCTGCTTTGGAGCTGGCTGACCATATGCTATATTCCCTTAAAAGATTAGTCAAATTAAACCTTAACATTTTTAGGTTCTGGGTGTGGATATTGTGTCCAACAGTGGAAAAGGTATCTAATATAAGAAATCTGGTATTAGATAATCAAGACTTTTTTTTCTGTAACTATACTTGACCATGTGGTTTTCAAGCCTTTGAAAATGGTTTGTGGGAGAATTTTGGAAAGATTGGAGATGTAGGCTAAAGAATTCTTAGGGTTCTATAAGCAGAGCTGATAGGTGACTCTAGTTGAAGATCAGAAGATCAGAATACTGAAAAGAACGTTCACAGTGATGTCCAGGTTTAGGAGGTTTCACTTGGAAACAAGGACTCCAGGGCAGTTGGATGAGAGTTCATGTGTTTTACAATGTCAGGAAATGCATCCACACCTTACTCACGTGTTGAGACATTGAAGTAGACTGAGTTTAAGGGTAGTGGATTAATTAGTCTTACAGAGAAATTTTTGAGACAGCCCAACAATAAAGCTTTTAACATGCATACTGCTGACTGGGTCATTCAAATTTATTAAGAGAACTGTGAACAAAAAGTAGAGCAGAAAAATTTGAAAAACTTACATTTTAACTCAAAAGAAATCCTGTGTAAATTTGGGGCCAAAAACAGTGTGATTGCTGAAGACATTAGTGTGGTAGTAAAGTGGGATTTAGAGGTTGAAGGAGGAAGTTGGGAGGAAAGAGGATTTTAAAACAAAAACAACAAGAACAACAATGATAGAAACAAAACAACTAAGTTACATTATGGGTATGAATACACTCTCAAAAGTTATTATAAATTTCATGGGCTGCAAACAGGTACTACTAAAAAAAAATAGAATACATCCATAAAGAAAAGAAAAGTAAGTCAATACTTTCTACAGGGACGAGAATATGCCTTGAGTGCACCTCAGAAATCAGCAAAATCCCACCACTACAGGCTCAAGCTTATAGAGCCTTTGAGCTCCTACTCTAGAAGGGCCTTAGAGAATTGGTTTCCTAGGTTCTCTTACTGGACTCAGGCATCCAACCTCTCAGAGACCTGTACAGGCATTGTCCAAGGGGTCCTGACTACTGCTTACAGTGATGGCAGAGCTCAATATTGTACACATGATGCTGTTTTATGGGCAAGCAGAATGCAAAAGTCATGAGGTCAGGAAAGCTTCAATTCAGATTTCAAAGGAAAGCCTGAAAGTTCAGGCAAGCAGGCCCTCAGAAGGAGTTGCATGAAGCTGTGTGAAAGAAGCTGAAGATGCAGCGCCGACCCCAGGAACTCAAAGTTGCTGGAATGTGGAATGTCTGCTGAGGAAATCTGGAGGGCCCGAGTGAGCCAGCCAAAAAGAAAGGCCAAGTGCCCTGCAGCAAGCAAGGCTACTATGTTGGGGCTACCTAGACTCTCTGAAACATATAGCGCACCAGCAGTGCCTCAGATGCTGCACATAGGGCTACAGGAATTAATATTTATCTTGCTTGGTTTCGGCCTTGCTTTGGTCCTATTTTTATTTTTATTTTTCTGTCACCTCTGCATTTGGGTATGAAGCTGACAAGTGGTGTGGTGTGTCAGGTAGGGTGGAATGTTAACAGGACTGGCCTTAAGATCTGCCCCAGGTTTTGGTGGAATATATTTCTTAGGTGTGCCTGATACCTCACTGCTTCCTCCCTGGCACTGTTCTTCTGCTCTGCCACCTGGTTGCCATGAGTTAAGCATCTTCATTCCACCATGCCTGTTGCCATGCTGTTCTGACATGGGGCAAGGAGACCATAAACTGAATTGCCTTACAACGTGAGCCAAATTAAACCCTACCTCTTTTTTTTCCATAGAACAGTGACAATAATCAGTACGTTGCATATTGTTATATTCACAGCAATTGTTTAGGGTATAAGATATAGACATGAAACATAGTCCAGAAAATTATTAGTACAAAACTTTGGCCTCAATGAATCAAGAGAAACCAGCTATATGACTACCTTTTTTGTTATGATTGTTCTATTATTTTCAAGTAAACATTTCTCATTAAAAATGAAATCTGAAGATAACTCTGCGAAAACTACTTTTCACTCAAAATTCTTTTTCTTTAACTGTCTTAACCAAGTTTTTATATACATAGATTTTCTTTCAGTTCATCACACAAGTGCAACAATGTGATGGCTACATATGTGTGACTTATTTAGTTCACTGAGAACTGTATTTTCAATACTCATCCATTTAAGAGTGAAAATGTCTAATTTATCATTCTTTATAGCTGAGTATTATTCCATTATATAGAAATACCACATCTTTTTTTGTCCATTCCTCAACTGAGGGGCATTAGATTGTTTCCAAGATCTAGCTATTATGAACTGGGCAGCTATAAACATAGCTGCACATATATTGCTGAATGTATTGGGTGATATACTATGTACTCCCAAGTCCTCATATACTTTTGAAGGGGCTGAGTCTGAGGTTTGTAATTGATCTGTTGTTTAGGGCTGAGATCTATGATGTGAGTGCTGCACCCGCCCAGGGGTGGAGCTGAGATACAGTGTAAAGGAGGTGGGTCTTCCTCTTGCTTGCTTCTGTCCTCTCTCGCACCAGCGTGCTTTGCTGCTTGCAGCCACCATGAATGGCAGCCCTGCAATGCCATCCTGCCTTGGAGCCTACTAAGTATGGACTAAAACCCCTGAGAAACTGTAAGAAATAAACCTCTCCTTCCTTAATTTTGGGTGTCAGGTATTTTGTCTCAGCAACAAGTAAAAAGTAACTAAGACACTGTAGTAGGATGTTTTTAATTCTTTTGGGAAGATACCCAGAAGGGGAATAGCTGGGTCAAATAGGACCACCAATCCTAACTTTTTGAGGAATCTCCACACTGGCTTCCACAGTGGTTGCACCAGCCTGCATTCCCACCAACAGTGGAGAAGTGTTCCTTTTTGCCCACAGCCCCTCTAGCATTTGTTATTGGTTGACTTCTTAATATTAGCCATAGTTTCTGGGGTGAGGTTGAATCTCAGTGTTACTTTCATTTGCATCTCTTGAATGGCCAGTGCTGTTGAACATTTTTTCATGTATTTATTTTCTGTTTGTACTTCTTCATCTGAGAAGTGTGTGTTCATCTCAGATGCCCATTTTTGGATTGGGTCTTTAAATCTTGGAGGACTGATTTTTTTAAGTGCTTTATACATTCTCAATATTAATTCTTTATCTGAGGGACAGCTGATAAACATTTTATCCCAGATTGTGGGTAGTCTCTTCACACTGTTGTTGATTTCTCTTGCTGTGCAAAAGCTTTTCAATAGTATGAGATTCCATTTGTTGATTCTTTGTGATAGTTCCTGTGCAGTCTGGCTTTTATTCACAAAGCCTTTGTCTACACCCATGGCTTCAAGAGTTTTTCCTACTCTATCTTCCAGCAGATTTAATGTTTCTGTTTCAGTGTTGAGATCTTTAATCCATTTAGATTTTAACTTAGTACACTGTGAAAGATATGGGGCCAGTCTTAATCTTTGGCATGTGGAAAGCCAGTTTTTCCAACACCATTTATGGAAAAGGCTATCTTTCTTCCAGTGAATGTATTTGGCACCTTTGTCAAAGATAAGGTAGCTTAGTGTGTCTGGAGCTGTTTCTGGATCTTCTATTCCATTGATCTTCGGATCTGTTTCTTTGCCAGTACCACACTGTTTTTATCACAGTAGCTTTATAGTATAATTTCAGGTCAGGAATGGTAATGCCCCCTGTCTTGTCTTTGTTGCCCAGGTTCACCTTTGCTGTTCTAGGTCTCCTCTTGTTCCAGATGAGTTCTAGGATTGTTTTCTCTAACTCTGTAAGATATGTTATTGGCATTCTGACTGGGATTGCATTGAATCTGTATAACAGTTTTGGAAGTATGGCCATTTGACTATACTGATTCTTCCTACGCAAGAGCATGGGCTATCTCTCCATCTTCAAATATTCTCTTCAATCTCATTTTTCAGATTACTATAGTTTTCAATATAGAGGCCTTTTACATCTTTTATTGGATTGATTCCTAAGTACTGCATTTTTTGGATGCTATTATAAAAGGTATTGTTTCCCTAATTCATCTCTCAGTGAGATTGTTATTCGTGTACAAAAATGGTATTGAATTTTGAGTATTGACTTTGTAACCAGCTACATTTCTAAATCTGCTTATTAAATCTAGAAGTCTCTTGGTGGAATTTTTGGGAACTTCTAGGTAGAGCATCATGTCATCTGTAAGTAATGCTAGTTTAACTTTTTCCTTTCCTATCTTTATTCCTTTTATTTCTTTCTCTTGTCTAATTGCTCTGGCTAAAGTTTCCAGAGCTATGTTGAATAAAAGTGGAGAGAGTGGACATCCTTGTCTTGTTCCTGATTTTAGAGTGAAAGCTTTCAGTTTTGGTCCATTTAGTATGATGTTAGTTTTGGGTTTGTCATAGATAGCCTTCATCAGATTGAGATAGAGATCATCAATTCCAATTTTCTGTAGAGTTTTTATTATGAATGGGTGCTGGACTTTGTCAAAAGCTATTTTTGCATCTATTGAGATAATTATATAACTTTTATCCTTGGCTCTGTTAATATGATGTATTACATTTATGGATTTATGTATGTTGAACCATCCCTGCATCCCTGGGATGAATCCCACTTGATCATGGTGTACACACTTTTTGACGATTTGCTGCAGTCTATTTGCCAATATCTTATTAAGAATTTTTGCATCAGTGTTCATTAGGGAGATTGGCCTGTAATTCTCTTTCTTAATTGGATCCTTCTCTGGTTTTGGAATCAGAGTAATGCTTGCTTCCAAAAATGAATTTGGGAGTACTGCTGCCCTTCCAATTTCATTAAAGAGTTTGAGAAGTAGTGGTGCTAGGTCTTCACTAAATTTCTTGTAGAATTCAGCGGTGAATCCATCAGGGCCTGGACTTTTCTTTGTTGATAGGTTTTTTATTATATCTTTAATTTCCTTTATTGATGTTGGGTTCTTTAGGATTTTTATATCAACTTGATTCAACTTTGGTAATTCATGTGTATCTAGGAATCTGTACATTTCTTCTATATTTTCCATCTTATTAGAATACAAGTTTTCAAAGTAGGTATAGATAATTTTCTGGATTTCTACAGGGTCTGTTGTGATTTTACCCTTTTCATTCCTAATTGCATGGATTTGAGTCCTTTCTTCCCTTTTTTTGATAAGGTTGACTAAGGATTTATCAATTTTATTTAAACTTTCAAAGAATCAACTCTTTCATTCATTGATCCTTTGTATTGATTTTTTTAGTCTCCAGTGTGTTAATTTCTGCTCTGATCCTTATAATTTCCTCCCTTGTATGAGTTTTTGGTTTAGTCTGTTCAGCTTTTTCTAGAAGTTTGAGGTTCAACATTAATTTGTTTATATGAGCTTGTTCTGTTTTCCTGATATAGGTAATTACTGCTATAAATTTCCCTCTTGAGATTGCTTTCATGGTGTCCCACAAGTTCCAGTATGTTGCATTGTCATTATCATTCAACTGTAAAAACTGTATAATTTCTTCTTTAATTTCATCTGTAACCCATTGCTTGTTCAGTACTGTGCTATTTAATTTCCATGTGTTGATGAAGTTCTTGTGGTTTCCTTTGGCATGGATTTCCAATTTCATTGCTCTGTGGTCTGATAGTATGCATGGGATAATTTCAATTCCTTTACATTTACTTAAGCATGTTCTATGGACCAGTATATGGTCTATTTTGGAGAAAGTCCCATGTGCAGGTGAAAAGAATGTGTATTCTGATGTTGTAGGGTGGAAGACTCTATAGATGTCTACTCAGTCCATTTGCTCAAAAGTTTGATTTAATTCTAATATTTCCTTATTGATTTTTTGTCTAGTTGGTCTGTCTTTTTGTGACAACAGGGTATTGAGGTCTTCCAATACAATTGTATAAAGACTTATTTGATTTTTCATGTTCATTAATAATTGTTTTATGTAACTGGGTGCACTAATATTTGTTGCATATATATTTATGATTGTTATCTCTTCCCCTTGGATTGTTCCCTTTACCAAGATATAGTGACCTTCTTTGTCTCTCTTAATCAGTCTTGTCTTAACATTAACTTTATCTGCAAATAGAATAGCAACCCCTGTTTTTTCTGGACTCCTGTTGCATGGAGTATTGTTTTCCATCCTTTGACTTTCAGTGTATGGGTATCTTTTTGAATTAAATGTGTTTCTTTTATACAGCATATTGTTGGATCTTGCTTCTTGATCTATTCTGCCATTCTATGCCTTTTGACTGGTGAATTGAGACCTTTAACATTGATGGTTAAAACTAATACATATTGACTTATCCTTATCATGCTGTTTTCCTATTGTTGGCTCCCCTCCTTTTATTTTCCTTTTCCCCTTCCCTCTAATTGCTTACCTTTCCTGATGAATTCCTTCTATTGGGGTTCATGGAGCTGTAGTCTTTATCATCCCTCTCTAAAATGTCCTTCAGAATATTTTGGAGTGCTGGTTTAGTGGTTGTGAATTGTCTCAGATATTCTTTATCATGGAAGTATTTTGTTTCTCCCTCTATTTTGAATGATAATTTTGCAGGATACATCAATTTGAGTTGAAAGTTTTTTTCTTTTAGAACTTGGAGTACTTCACACCAAGCTCTCTTTCATTTCAGAGTTTGTGCTGAGAAGTCCGCTGTGATTCTGATGGACTTTCTTTTAGAGGTGATTTGTTTCTTTTCCCTAACAGCATTTAAAATTTTATTCTTGTGTTGAATTTCTGGAATCTTGACTATGATATGCCTGAAAGTAGATTTTTTTTTTTATCATTGCTAATTGGAGTTCTATATGCCTCACT
Source organism: Dasyprocta punctata (assembly GCA_004363535.1). Taxonomy (NCBI): domain Eukaryota; kingdom Metazoa; phylum Chordata; class Mammalia; order Rodentia; family Dasyproctidae; genus Dasyprocta; species Dasyprocta punctata. Next base: position 101,250 of record RJWM01002464.1, on the reverse strand, counting down.
TATTTGTGTGTCAAATTCTTTTTCTCTACCAGAAAAGTTTTCTGATACAATGTGTATAAGGATGTTTTTAATGTCATTTGTAGTATCTCCTACTTCTTCACTGACTCCAATTAATCTTAAGTTATTCTTCTTTGTCTCATGAAGCAACTGCTGGATTGACTTCTCATGTTCCCTTGCTAGTTTTGAGAAATCTTTCTTTTCCTGGTCACTGACTACAAGCCTGTTTCAATATCTGAGATCCTTTCCTCACATTGGCCTAATCTGCTTCAAATACTTTCAATGCAGTTTTTATTCTCCCGAATATCTGCTTGAATCTGCTTTATGGAATCTATTGGCTTCTTACGTTGTACTTCCATAATTTGTTTAAGCTTGTTTATTTTTTTTATCTGTGTCTGCTCTAACATCACTAAGCATGGTGTGTATTTTGGTAGTCTCTGTGGTTATTTGAGAGATTATTTCTGATTTCATTTTTTCCAGAGCTACATTCAATTGCTTTGTTACCACTTTGGAGAAACCTGGTAGGGGGTTTTTGGATTTTCCAGCCTCATTGCTCCCTGGCTTTGCCTTTGGTGAACTGGGTGTCTGAGGCTGTATACTGTGTAAGTGCCTTCTCATTTCTTTTCTTTTTTAGTTTAATTCCTAGAGTGATACCTGTTAGTTGCCTGCAGTGGGTTGCTTTATGGTGGTATTAAGGACTTCCAAGTGATGATCACTTACCTAAGGTATCTTCCAGGTATAGCTGGTTCCTGGGTTCTGAGTACTTTGGAAAATCCCACCTCCTCAGTTTATCAGAGATGAGAAACCACTGCTCACCTAGTCCAGTCCCTGGTTCCTTGGCACCCTGCCTCAGCTCTCTCCGTGACACCCCAGTCAATCTCAGTCCTGGACCATCAGAGCCTACAGCCATCCAGATTAATCATGTTAATTCTGGCTGCAGGGGCACCCACAGCACCAAACACAGTCAACAAAACAGCAAACTAAGCTAACCCCTGATTTGCAACCCTCAATCATATAAACTGAATTTGTAACCATGCATCAGAATGCAAAGCAATCATTCACAATATATCAATTCTGTCCTCAAGGGTCAGAATTTAAGAGAAGGCAGAGAAGTGGGAAAAGAGAAAGAGACTGTAAGTAGGTTGGAGGACAAAGAAGTGTCTCATCAACTTACGGAAACTGCTGCAGAAGACAAGGAAAAGAGAGCCAAAAGAGACAAAAATTAGAACAGAACAAAACCACACCCAGAAAGAGGGCAAAAACCACACTCATGCTCAAAAATAAAATAAAGTAAACAAAACAAACAATAAAAAGAAAAAAAAACAGAAAAGAAAGAAAAAAAAAAAAGAGTCCACTTCCAGGGTTCTCTGGATTCATTGGTAGACAGCCTGTGGAGACAGCAACCCAAATTGTGGCACTGTATCCCAGCAGCAAGCAACTGCTCGAGGATGGTGTAGTAGACAACATTAGCAGGCCTGCCCCTGGAACAGACTCCTTGGTCTCACCTCAGTCCAAGCAGTCTCCAGGGGTCTGTGCCCAGCTAGGAGCTGCTGGGGGAAGCTGGCAATAGTTTTAGCCCCAGGCTTATCTGGCCTGACTCCAAAATAGCTCCTGGCAAATTGCTTTCTCCTGCGGGAGGACCAAGCCCTCTGCACTCACCGCCAGCCAGCACAGTCCTCTGCGCCCGCCGCTCTCCTCCACCAACAAATGGCTCTGCAGAGATCCTGGGGTCGCCAGCCACCACCAACACAGTGACTGTGTGCTGCTGGTCTCCAATAACTCCCCTCGTGCAGTGAGTCTGGCTCTGGGCGAAGGCACTGCCAGCTACTGCCTTCTTCTTTAACTTTTTCTTTTCACTCTCTCTGTGGGCTTTGATTCAGACTTCAGACTCTTCCTGGGTCTGAGGAACCCACTTCCTTCCTTTTTGCTTTCCTCAAGATAGTGTGTTCCCACGTCTAGACGGTGTCTCTCAGAGAGGCTGTTTTCTCTGCATCTTACTATTCCACCATCTTCCTAGGTGTCAGGTATTGCATTTGACAACAGAAAAGCTGACTAATGTACTCACAAAATTAGTAATTGTTTTCTCTTTGTAAAGAAGTGCCCTGCTTTCTCTGCTTTGCCATGCCTATTGTTATAGATAACTGTGCTCCAGTGAAGATGGATTGGTCTGGAAATACTTTACTTTTGCAGTTTGTTTAGGAAAAAATCCAATGGGATATTTCGTAAATCTTTCAAAACTCAGCAGCTTTTATGTTTCCCCTTGTGAGATAAACTCCTTACTGATACCAAGGAGGTTTTGTAGATAGTAACTTTGTTCAGGCACATTGTGGCCCTCTGTGTTTCCTTCTCCCTGCTAAGTATCCTGTTGATGATTCCAGGACAATTGTGATGGTCCCTGTGGCTACAGGAGACAAGAGAAGAGAAATAATAATATGTATGAGACTCCCTTGATACTTTTTTGCTGCTGTGCTTTTGATATTACCTTCGCACCCCTCCAACTTTTGAAATAATAATGTACTTGCAAGACTAAAAATAATACAAGAAGTTGAAAACTGGCCTGTTGTTAACCCAGAAGGCTCTTCTTGATGCATCATCATATGGTAAGGAAAAGAATATTGTCTTTTCAATTTAATATTAACTACCCAAATTCCAAGCAATGGTACCATATTAACTTCTTATAATGCCTATCGCTATGAATTAAGTAGAGGGTGTCCCCCAAAAACTTCAAGACCTCATAGGTGGGCACTTTTTGGAAGGTGATTGCATTATGAAGCTGATAAAGCAGCTGACTTATTGTTAAAGGTAGGTTCTCTTTGAAAGAGGTAGGCAACTGGCAGCATGACCTGAAAGGGTATATCTCCCTTCCCCACCTCCTCACTTTTCTCTCTGTTATCCATGATTTAAGCAGCTTTCCTCTGCGCAGACCCTCCAACCATGCTGCTTCTGCCTGGAGCTGGTCAACAATGCAAGGACTGAAAATTATGAAGCTGTGAGAAAAAATAAACTTCTCCTTTAATCGGTGACTATTGGGTGTTGTGTCTTAATGGTGAAAAAGAAACATATCATGCATAATCTTTTGGAACATGTGGCCACAGAAGGAGCAAGAGTGGAAAGAAAAATAAGGGTATATGTAACATTTGGGAAATATGCAAAGTGAATCATCTCTCCCCTTGGTTTTCCAAAGGACAGGGTAAACCTCATAATAATACCTCAATAGGTAAATCAATAAGCATAGGAATGCTCAAAGGGATTAATTTCATAAGCATGTATTGTGCATTCCTTGTGATATACATGCTGCATCAGTTGAGGGGATCTTGTGCAGAAGGACAAGAGTGAGACTAGATGGGATGGGAGGTGACCTGGGTATGTGTAAGGTAAAATAATCTCTAGCATTGGGTACCTGTTGTTGCTCAATCCTGAGACCATTGAGAGAGATAGAGAAGAGCCTCTTTCATTATAGGACACTGGGATTAGCAGAATGAGAGGAGCCCACTGAGGGGTCAGGCAGAAGATCCTCTCCACTGGCTGCTTCCCCACCTGCATTTTCAAGAGCAAGGATCTGACATTGGAAGTTTCAGTGACTTGTGTTTTTGCACAGTTTCTGGGAGGTAAGTGTTGACCAAAACTAAGCTTCTAGTTGTAATTGGTCAGAGACAATACAGAGAAAAATATATGGAAAGAAGGAGACAAATTTTCTTTATTACTTTGGATTTAGAGACCTGTGCTCCTGGGTAAAATCAGAACACAGGAAATTGATTTACTAAACTACTCTAGTCATGAAAGAAAATGAGTACAATCTAATATTCCATTCTAAATGAAATCCTCTGAAATGCTTACAATCTCCACTGTTGAATCTATGCTATGGGTGTCGAAGTGAAACCCAAGAAACTTCCATAAAACAACCATACCTTCATGACGTAGGAATAAAACCTCAAACATTAAGAAAAATAAACAATGTCAACTGCATGTACACTTAGACCCAGTGAGTTCTAGACGTGGCTGAGTATTCTGAGTGTGTTGTGCAATGCTTAATGGAGATGGTTCATACTGTGTATTTAATAGAATAGGAATATTAATAAAATCAATTCCTTCTCTGTGATGGAGACTTAAATAAAACAAAGACACTAATTACAGGTATTGAACTGTTTTGCCAGCATATTGAAATATCTTTTGCACTCCGAGTAAGTGTCATCTTTTTTTTTTTTTTTTTACAGAATCTCCAACAAGAAAGAAACAAAAGTGTGTGGGAGATATTGAGTGTGTGAGTGAAGTGTAATCTTTTTTCAACTCTCCTACCCAACTGGAGGAACAGGCTGAGATGAGTAATCAGCATCGATTAGATAACACAATAAAAGGCTAATACCATCTTCAAATGATGAATAATGACTTTTTCTTTTTCATAGTTTAAGGGAAACCAAAAGCCAGGAATAATTTATAATCTTACTTACAGCTGCTTGTTTTTCAATGTTTCTATGAGTATTATGTCTCTGCTCTCAATGGGGCTTGTTCTAGCAATAGAAAAGTTGTCTCTAATGTTGTAAATTGTTAATTAAGGACTCAAATGTGTTTTATAGAACAAGAGAAGCTAAAATCAATGGATGTCTAACCTTAGGGCTAGACTCATGCAATACCAGAATGAGGCCAATATATTCCCGGGACTTACTAATGAGACTTTGATTGTTTGAAAATAGTGTTATGGCGAGGTTATTTGAAATCGACCTTTTACGAGTACACCTCCCTCCCTGCCATTCTTTTCTAGCCATGGAAAACATAACAATATAATTCCTTTTGATGGTTCCCACTAGAACAACTGGACTTTTCTGCGAGCCATGAAAAATGAGAATTCATGTTCACACTTTGTCTCTGGAGAGAAAAAAAACACTTTCTAGAAATCAGTTAAGAAGGAGATTAGAGTCCTCTTTCTTATGCCTGTCCCATTCTGGCCAGTCTACATTCCAAGATTATATGGTGTTTATAGCTGTTTTCCAGATCTACTTCATCTAGGAGTATAAAAACATTCCAACAATGGCTTGGAAACATAGTTCTTATGATTAATCTCATACCTAGATAATGTTGAGTGGATGAATTGAGGAAAGGACAGGAAACTAATATTATTGGAGGAATATTTAGGTCCTGAGTACAGCACTAGACACTTTTTACCTGGAGCTAAATCTATTAGAATAATATTTGAGTTCAATAATAGACAGTTTTTAGTTCATTTTAGATTAAAAAAATTCAGGTTTGGAAGTTAAATAATTTTACCAATAATAAATAAGTAGGATAAGATGTCAGGGAATCTAATGTTGTAATAGTGTGTGGGGACTCAGGATATAAAGCCAGCCTAACTTATGAAGAATGTATGAATCTTTTTTATATGCCAAGTTGTCCTTTTCAGAAAAAAATTCTTCAATATGGTCCTAGTAAGTGTATTGAAACAACATAACATGAGCAGATTGTCTAACTTCTGAGAGACTTAATTATGCATCAGTAAAATTACAGAGATGTAAGAGATAAGAGCATGGATCACTTTGAGCCCTGAAAGATTTGGTATTTGCTGTATTGGGAATTTTCCTATTCACATCATTTTGTTTCTCTGTTTCAGTATGAACTTTGTGAATTTAGAGAGAATTAAACATTTCTCTGAAGGACAACTCAGCTCCTTAAGAAACAAATCTTAAGGAAAGGAAGAATCTGAAAATAGACAGACATTTCTTATGTGTGGAAACCTTTTCAGAAATTTACAATTCTGGTGCATTTTTTAAGATGACTATATATTTAACTGAATCTCTATGCAAAGTTATTCAAATATAATGTTATTTTGTTCATCTGCTAGAAAACAAAGATTCTTGTGAAGACAGACTATAATGACTCAAGAAAAGATTATAGGACTCTATATACTAGTTTTATTACCTTATGGGCCTTACTACATGTGCTGAAAGCTTGCATAAGTAATCAAAATACAAGAACTTTAAAGATCCAAACATCTGCAAGTATTCACATTTATGCATCATAATTTGCCTAGAATTAAAGTATCGGTTAAAAATTTGAGACAGAGCATTGGATACTTAAAAATGGTTGCTCTACTTACATTGCTAAAAATCTAGCTATACATTATTTACGACTGAGCCATCTAAAATGAAATGTCATTCAATACTTGCAAGTAAAAGAAAATAATTTAAAAACCCTTTAACAATGTATTGGGAAAATGGAAATAAAGAAATTAAGCATAAAAAGAATGTTGCCACATGAAAAATACAAGCAATGTTTGAATGGTCCGATAACCCAACATCAAGACAAAGGAATTTAGTTCATAGTAGAACTCAGAATTTGACAGACCAGGTATATTTTAAAACTGCAAAGATATATAAAATTAGACTTCATAATTACTAACAATTGTGCATCACCATTCATGAGATTTTATACACTATGAAACTGAATTAGTTTTTTTCTACTGTATCCAAAAAATAATCAGGCATCAGATAATAAATACATAAATAAATAAACTAGCAGTCTATAAAATGAAAGTCAATAAATTCCAAAAAATGTGGCAAATTTAGAGGCTACATTTTTCTGCTAATAGTCAAAACACAGAGTACTATAAATATAATAAAAGAAATTTTAAATGACTTACTATAAAAATAAATAAATCATGTGCACAAAATAAAACTGAAAGGTCAAATCACTCTAAGATTAACAAAAATTAGATTAAAACTATAAAAACAACTATAATGTTTCTAAAATATCTGGATGAAAAATTAAAACTTTGAATTAGCTCATCAATAACACTGCTAAATAATAAATTAATGTTAATTTACAAAATATTTAAAAGTAGAAAGAGAAAGAATTAATAGAGAAATTTAAATAAAAACTTCATAAAGGGGCTGGGGAGTTTGGCTCAGCGGTTTAAGCGCCTGCCCTGGCAAGCACAAGGTTGTGAGTTCAATCCCCAGTGCCGCAAAAAAAAAAAAAAAAAAAAAAAACCTTCGTAAAGGAAAACAAAAAAGTTATAAAGAGAATACTAACGAAATTAAAAACTGATAAATTCAAAGAAATATGATTTTGAAAAAATTAAAGATATAAATGTTGTAATGAAAATTGCAATCACATTATAAACTTATTTATACAAATCTTACAAAAGTTAAATGTAAGTATTTAATGGAAAGAATCATATTTTAAGATATTATCAATTTCTGAAATAATTTCAGATAGGTATTTGGAATGCATAAAATGGTAAATTGCAGTAGAAAATTTTAAAATTTCAAGGTCTAATTCTAAATTTTAAGAAATAATACAAATTTGCTAATAATTTCCATCAAATCTTTTGGAAATCAAAAATTACACATATTATAAAATTATTTCATAGAATAGAGAAATATGGACATCTTTCTAAACTTGTTCAACTTTGTAGTAAATATTATAAAATGCCACTGAACAATAGCACCATGGGACAGTGTAATTAACAGTTCAATTTAAAAGACCTCAAATAGATGAGCAGATAATATTTAGGGAAATGGTAACATAATGCAAAAAGAGAGCTTCAAAAACATAAGTTCATAAACTTCAGTATACCACCTGTTGTAGTTAGGGTTTATAAGGTAAGAGATTTAATACAAGACATATAATTTTGGAGGATTATTTTATAATGCTCACACAAAAGAGTCAAATGCAGAGGCGAGCAGGAGATCCATCCACACGCTAGAGACCCAAAGAATCTAACTGCAAGTCTAAGTGCCATGGGAATGTCCTGTATGAGTCCACTTAAAGACCTAATGCCAATGGCAATATCTTCTATGAGTCCTGCTGGAGGCCTAGAGCCTATGACAATGTCTTGTGCAATTCTGTATCAAGGATCTGCACTGGGAAGGCCCAAAGGTCAGTGATGGAAGCTGGGAAGTCTGTACAACCAGGATGAAGGATCTGTGCAAGCAGGTTGAGGGATCCGCACAGAAGCCGGTAAGCAACTCCTAAGGTAAGGACCAGGGCTCCCCCAAAGGCAGTTGTAGTCATCCTCAGTGACAGTGAGGATCCAAGCTCCTCTGATGATGAGAAGAGCTGAGTTCATATCAGGAAATCCAGCATAACAATCTTCTCAAAGAGGATCAACAGCACACCATCTTCCCCTCCAATTTATTCTGTTGGCAGCAATCCTTGGTTGGGCCTTCCACACTCAGCACCACACTGACTCAGTTCAGCTGAGTGTTACAAGCTGACCATTAGCTAATCCATCACACCACATCTTACATTCTGGTCATTTAACATATGACTAGGTCGAGATACAAAAGTCAATAATATTCTATACTTGTAGGTGCTTTAAAGTATTAAATAGAAGAAATTTTACTTTAAAATTGAGAAAGATTATATGTAAGACAACAGTATCAGACTTCACTGTAATTATTGAGATATTTCACTGAGCAAAGTATGAAATGAGAATGAAGAGTGACACAACCACACCACTGCTACTGCGCATTACCTTAGAGTTCCTAACACAAGAAAACCCAGTGCTGTTAGCTGGAGACAGAACTTCACTGTGGAGCAGGCATTTATAACCTAAAAGAACTTAGGCAATCTTTACTCTTGCTAATTTCAATTTTTTCACCAATGGAATGAACATTAGTCTTGGTGTCTTGTATGAATATTATGAGAATTTAGTCCAGTAATACTTGCAACATGATTAATAAAATGCCTGGCACTAAATGTTCCTGATAGCATGCCTATTGACATATTGGCCATTATGTATTTGCTCCATTATATGTCATGATTTTCATTTTAAATTTCAAAAAGAATAAGAAAATTTCAACAGGTGAGTAGATGCAGGAGAAATGCACAGATTCAAATTATTTATGTTGGCAATGGCACATTGGAATATGTGGCAGAAAAATAAATTCAATCTAAAAAAATTTCCAAAATGAATCAAACAAAATACAAGTTAAAATTTTATAACTAAATATATACTCCTCGTGTAAACTAAAATAATTCCAATGTAAGAAATATATAAAAATCACAAATGTACTTAAAATAAGATTTCAGTAATTGGAGAACTATGTTAACATTTGAGATGTGGTATGTTTTTCAATCTCAAGTAAAATAACAATTTAATTTAATTTAAATTAGAATTCCTTTTTTATGATATTGAAAACACTTCAAATATAAGAGAAAAATCTATGAAAACATTGAAAAATATGACTAATGAAAGTGGATTTATACTATTTAAATTTAAAGAATTCCATAGGAGAAAAAATGGGTAGATGAATATACACCAGTATATACAAATGAATCTTAGAATCTAAATTCACCAATTTTTGAAACAAAGAAATGTTTACAGAAATGAGTGAGATAAATTTCTTAGTAACTCACGTAGGAATAACCTTCAAAGATAGGAGAAATTGCTAAATATTTCTGAAGGAAAGACAAAACAGAGCAGTTGTGTGTATTGTACATTGATTAAACTAAATGTGTTTGTGTCGGGGATTGAATTGTGTTTCCAAAAATACATGGCTAGACTTTAGCCTTTACTAGCATGAGTGTGGCTTTATTTGGAAATCCAGTCTTTGCAGGTACAATTAGGTTAGAGAGCTTGAGGTGAGACCACTCTCGATCTAAGGCTCACAGTAAGCTGATGCCACAACGTAAGAGGAAAGGAGGAGACACAGCCAAGCAGATGATGGAAGCAGAGATGGGAGTGATGTAGCTACAACTGCAATGTGCCAAGGGCGGCCCACAGTGAACAGATTCTAGTAGTAAAACATGGAATGGATTCACCCAAAATCAGAAGTAATCAACTCTGCAATATTTTTTTAAATGTGTTTTTAACTGATTTTTAAACACATAAGAATTGCACACATTTTGGTGGTACTATGTGATGTTTCAATGCACGTAGATACTGTGCAATGTTTAAATTAAGGTAAACATATCTGTTTCCTTGAACATTTATTATTTCCTTAGGGTAAAACATTAAAAATCCTTTCTTTTGAGTTCTGAATATTGTCACTATCTACATCCACTTTACTATGATTGCACACCAGAACTGCTCACTACTATCTGACTGTAAACAAAACCCACTGATGAAACTTTTCTTATTCTTTCTCCTCCACTCTTCTTGGCCTCAGTAATTACCATTCTATTCTCAACATGTATGAGATTAACTTTTTGCACTTCTCATACTAGTGAGCTCATGCAGCCCTTATTCTGTGCCTGGTTTATTTCATTTAACACAATGAAGCCTGCTTCTACTTATGTTGTTGCAGCTCCCCTTTAATGGCTGAAAAGTATTTCATCATATAAATGTACTACAGTTGGTTTTTCCATTCATCATTTGATGGATACTGGAACTATTTCAGTACCTTGACTTTTGTGAATAATGCTGCAATAAGCATGAGGCTGCAAATATCTCTGACATATTGTTCTCCTTTCCTTTGAATATATACCCAGTAGTTGGATCACTGGATCACATGAAGGACAAAAAAAATGCAAACTGTGTATCTGCTTGATGTTCAAACTACATAACCAATTCAAAAACCCCCATAGCTAAAATAACAACAACCCAAAATATACAAAAAATGATTAACCTGATTAAAATATAGGCAATGAAATTAAATTGACTTCTCAATTTTCAGTTCAACTTTATTTTTTCTTTTAAATTTTTCATATTAGAATGTACAATACTTGTTTTTTTGTGTGTGCAGCTTATTTTACTTAACACAATGTCTTTCAGTTCCATCCATTTTGCTGAAAATACACTGTATGCCTATGGGGAAATACCTCAATGAATTTCATTAATATATACAATTAATACATTTTAATTAAAGTAGATATTAAATAACAGCAAATAGAAGTTTGGAAAAGAAGACATAGAAATGAATATGAAAAAATGCTCAACATATTAATTAAAAAATGAATATAAATAAAAATATATTGAGCATCATCTGACTGATAAGAATGACTATTATCATGGATACAAGTTGACTACTTTTAGTAAGAAGTTGGAAAAAAGAGAACACTGCACACTGTTGTTGCAATATACATTAATATAGTCATTATTAAAAACAGCATGGAGATTCCTCACAAAAGTAAAAAGTACTACCATATAATCCTGAAGACATTTTTATTTTAGATTACTTGCCTCCAAAACTGTCAGAGAATACATTTCTATTTTTTAAGCCTAACTTTTGTGATAATTTGTTGTTCGGGTGTCATAGCTCATGACTGTGGTATGCCACAAAGGATGAAAGATTACTCAGAGTCAACATCCAGTTGAAACTCCTAGAAGGCCCTAAGGGGCTCCCCTTAACCAAGACCCCTCAGCATGAGACAGTCTCATAAAGACAGCCCCAAACTGAAGCTTCCATGACCTTTTATTGATAGCACCAAGAAGCAAGGACAAAAGAAAAAAGAAGGGCATCTGGGTGGGAACTCAAATAGGGGACGGTGAAAGGACAGGAGAAGGACAAGGGAAGTACAGGGGCGGACAGAAGAGGGAGGATTGTCTGTGACATGTCTGAGCTTTGGACCAACCTAAGTGTTAAATCTGAGTATGGAGAGGACAGAGGCCAGAACACTCACACCTCAAGGCAATATATTTTGATCCTCGTTGGACCTGTGGTCCTGTAGGCTATCTTTTAACCTCTAATGATGGATTTCAGGAAGTTTTGTTCTTGTGGTTGCCAAAGTCCTTTATCTCTGCATGTCCGTCTCATCTATAACTCTGAACAATGCCTCCACACTCCAGTCCAAGGAAAGCCATACAGATGGGTACCATCGCTAGACTTTGCGGAGAACAAAAGCAGGCACGATCATTTTAAGTGTCCAAATTAAATACTACAGAATAATTAATAAGAATATTTTCATAAAATTTGTGTGGCTGTGACTTGACTGCCTTGAGGGTTGATGAACTTACCTGTATATATGGCAATGTAGTGTGTATGTGGTAAAAAAGGTAAGTAAAATCCTTCAACAGAAAAATGATGAAATTATAAAATAGTTGGTATACCTAATTAAATAATTGAAGAAATATAAATATATGGACTTGATAGATACCGACAATGATCACAACTTACAGAACAATATGAAATGGCATGTTTCGTAAGATACATACATTTGGTCATGCACACACACACACTTTATAGGAACATGAGAATTTTAGAAGCTTGCACACTAAATCTCTGGAGTGTTTATCTCTGGGAGATGTTTTACTTTATTTTAAATATATATATATATATATATATATATATATATATATATATATATACATATATAATCAATAATGAACTCTCTTGCCTTGTTTTGTGCAGGGGGCTGTAAGGCACTTAGAGAAAATATGAGAAGAGCACTCAGAATGTCCGTTCTAGTGCTCCCTGTTCTGTCAGTCCTTGTGGCTTGACTATCACTCTATTAAATGTCAGTGCTCTCATCAGACACCCCTTTCCATACAGATCTTTCTTTAGGTTCTGAAATTGGTTTCCGTCTTGCCTCTTTGGGCTTAGAAGTTGTAATGACTCTCTGTGACAATCCCTGGAATGTGGAACCATTCATTACTGTTTTCCTTAAGTGATTTTCAAACTTCTGTCAATAACCCTTTATAAAACCTCTTGCCCAGAGAATGACTGTTTACCTCCTGTTGATTATTCTTGTCCCGTATTCATTAAATTCCCTCTTCTGAATTTGAACCTGTATGAATTAGATAAAGCTTACCCAGGCCTAGAATTCAACATAGTCAATAGAATTACCATGTTCCTTCAACCACAATGATTGTAGATACACATTCAGTATGTCAAGTTGAGTCACTAAGAGGCCAGCATAGCGATTCTGTCGCTCCTAAAGAAGCAGTCATGTCCCATTACAACTGAACTGTCCCCTGGTAGACTGAAAATCTAATACTTCTGGTGACCATTTTGTTCATTGCCTGGGATAAAAAAAATGGCAAAGACAACTAAAAGCAGAAATGCTTTTAGAAGACCAACATATGCCATAATTTAACCACATATATATTAGCTGTACCTGTATCTTGACTCTCCATACATTATTAAGATACCTGAGCTAATAACCTTCCTTTAAATAACTTGTGACCTCACTTTGATAGTTCAAGCAATGATATATTTTTATGCTAGCCAGTTGTATATCAATGAATTTGTGGCATCATCAGTTCTAAAATCGAAGTGAGAGTTAATAACTATAGATCTATAGATTATTCATTTTTTCTCTATTAGAAATTTAAGCTAGAAATTAGCATATTTTATAGTCAAGTGGAAGAAAGAACATACAATTCATTTACTGCCAGCCTACATATTGACACACAGGTTCGTTATCAGAAAGTCTTATATGCTCACATCCCAGAAATGCTGAGAAACCGGAAAATTCTTGTTTCTGTCTTTATGAAATTGTGTGCTCTTAAAAATTCATTGAGTTTTCTATCCACTTGTGTCTCTAAGTATTTTAATGTGACAAAGTCTTATTCAATTGGCTTGCTTTGTTTGGATGTCCAGTTTTTTGAAGAAAAACAAATTTTAGCTAAAGAATTTGTTGATATGGACCCATATTCACTTGATGTTTATTTAGAATAGTTCCTTTAAAATGTCATGGTCAGATTATTTAAAAACTCTCTCTCTCTCTCTAGCTTATGTTCTCTGTTTCTGTCTCTTGTATTTCTTCATCTCTCAGTCTCTCAGTCTTTCTGTCTCTCTATGCCTGTCTCTGTCTCTGTTTCTCTCTCTCTCTCTCTCTCTGTGTGTGTGTGTGTGTGTGTGTGTGTGCACCTGCAGGTGTGTCTTGTCTCTCTTCCTATCTCCACCTCTACCTTTTCCAGGATTTACTGGTATTGAAAATGTATGAAAATATTGTATCTCAGCTGTCTTATGGCTATGTTGTGCTTATTTCTATATCCATATTGAGGTCTAATTTTATATATTAATGAATGAATTCGGTACAAGGGGTGTATAAACCTTGACTGCATGGCAAATCTGACAACCAGATAATAATTTTGTAACAACTCAGTATTTCCCATGTTCTTCAGCATTATAGAGATGACACAGCACCAAACGCTGAGTTTTTGAAAGCTCCCTGTTGTCTGTCATTCTCTACCCACGTGTATCTCAGCTTTCCCTTTGTTATTTCTTCTTGAGTATTCTCTAGAATATCTACCCTACTCCAATCTAAGCTTCGTCTTGCTCCCCTTGTCACTGGTACCAGTTATTAACACCTGATTATCAAAGCAAGCGCCAGTCTGCAGATAAGAGAATTCTCCACGGAAAGTTCAAAAAAAGCAGAGAAAGTAGAAAGGAGTGGGCTCGTATAGCATTTTTTAATAGGCAAGGAAAATGTGCAGTCTCAAAATTCCTTGGATAATTTATTCCTTGACATATAAGTATTGATTTATATAGAACTTTAGGAAACAGAGCAGAATTTCAACAGTGGCTATTTCTGAATCCAGATTATCTTTATCTTTAATAATATATTTTTGCATATTTTACAATAGACATATGTTGCTTTTTATGAACACAAAATATATATTCAAAGAATAAATTAATATTAGAAAGGCAAGACTTTCTATAGGAAGCAATACTGAAACTTTGAATATACTCTGAAGACGTGCTGTGAAGGACACAGCAAACTTTCCCTTAATAATTGTGCCACTCTGATTACACATCATCTACTGCTACTTTGTCTTAGTTACTTTTCTCATTACTGAGACAAAATACCTGACATGCATAAGTTAATGGAGGAAGGTTCGTTTAGCTAACAGTTTGTAGGGATTGCAGTTCATCATCTGTTGGCTCCAAGGCAGGGCTGTGTGGCAGACAGGCATCACAGAGGAGAAATAGTACATGGCAGGCAGAAGGTAGCAAAGCAAGCAAGGGACATTAGGAGCTTTTTTTCCACCCCTTTTATATTCTATTCAGGTGACGAGAATGAGAGTGGTAACCAAAGCAATCAGTGGACTGATATAGTAATTAGCTATCCTTAACCATAGCACCATTGATGCTAGCATTGCACTATGAAGCAATCACACACTCTAGATCTAAGCACCCACCTATGACCATACAAGGCCTTGAGGGGACATCTGAACACAAGGCATACCATACTTCAATCTTATTTGGATTTGCTGTATTTTGAAAATAGCATGCATGAAACATAGCCCGTTTCCTAAGGATGATTCACTCTGTTCTCCGGAAAGGACTGACATAGTTCTCACATAATCTCTGTTTTTTACTCCACGTGGATGCTCAAGTTTTGTTACATGATGAGTGGGGTGGCAGAGCACTTACAGGGTACTCACTTCTTAGATGCCTTCAGGATCTCTGCCAGGGCCATACTTTTGCTGAGTCTTCATAAATTAGATGGAGTCCTCTTTTGTACCTTCTTCTTAAGCGCAAGCCTAACAAGTGAAGGTTAAACTTGCTCGCTTCCAAATAAAGGAAGAAAGATATTTTCTAGAGACTGGTGAAGGTCAGAGACTAGATGTACATCAGTCACTACCAAGAAGACTAGGAAACGTGAGTGAATCTGACTCACTCACTTACTTATTCATGATGAACTATGGAAGCTCTGTGCAGGTGTTGAGGAGACAACAGATGGACCCACTTCCTCCGCAGGAGTGACTCAGAATGAAGGGAAAGTTATATCTGAAGCAAAAGAGAGTCTAGAATATTAGTACTGGTAATGATAATGGAAAATGCAATATTACTGACTTCTATTTTCTGTATTTGCTTGTCTCTTAGGGACCTCTCAAGAACCAGAAATAAGCTCGTATTCATATTGGTGCTATTTTTCCCAATACAGACAAAAGAATTGACAACCAGAGTGCATGACTTATTTGAGAATGTGCAGTGATACACAGTTCAGACAAATTTCACCTTAAATAAATCTAATTCTAATACCTAAGATAAGAAATTTGTAATATAAGCATGGGCTTTTGAAACAGAAAAATCTGCTCTCATTCAGAAGGTTTGATCAAAGAGGTGACTGCCTAGTGGGTCTTTCAGAAAAAGCAAATTTCTGAAGATGTTGTAGTATAAGTGGGATTATGAAGAGTAGGAGTAACATCCAAACATCCACTTAGTGTCTGAACCAGAGACCATCAGCTGCTAACCTGTGAGCAGAAATCTCCTACAGATGTAATTTGTTTGGGAAGTAACAACAAAAGTTTTTCTTGCTCATTGAGAGAATGCAGGATGGTTGAAAATCCATCCTCCTTCCTCTGCTGGTCATCAGTATGACAAGTCCATGAGTTTTTCTCCATCCCTCAAATTTCTCATTGAGACATTTACTGTTTAATATTTTTATTGTGATTTAATATAAACCACATAAATATAAACTGTATGTATTTTAAGTACGAAATTTAAGTTTTGATAAATAAATTAACCAAAATAAAAGTGCTGACACAACAAAGATACAGAACACTTCTACAATCCCCAACAGGTACCTCATTCCTTTGTCATTTGTCTAGCCTTTTATTCCTGTCCTGTAAAAATCAATAAATTGTCTTCTTGTCCTATACATGCATTTGCTATTTCCATAATTTTGCCTAAATGGCACTGTAGAGCACAAAATCCTCTGTGTCTGCCCTGGCCAACCTGTATAGTGACTTTCTTATTTTTCCATATTGGGCATACATCTGCATTTCAATCCATTTTTATAATCGGTAGGATTTTATGACCACATTTGATTTGACTGCAGTTAGCGACTAATCAGGAGAAAGCTACTGGGACTAATGTTCATGATTCTTTGCAGAAGCACATGTTTTAATTTCTTTTGAAGGAAAGTGTCTTAACTTTTAAGGAAACACTTTTTCTGTGTAATTGTACATTTTAGCTTTTCACTAATAATGTGTGAAAGGGCAAGAGGCCACATTATTGTCAATAGTTTTTCTGGTCAGTCTTTCACATTTTAGCTGTGTCAGTGGAAATCTGTATGCTAATACAAATGCATTAAGTATTAAAATTTGAGTTCTGTGAGTGGGGTTTGACAATTAAGTGTTTTAACATTTTTGCTTCTCATCGTGTCCACATTACCTGCTGACTAATGCCTGAATTCCTAGCCCATTTTACTACCTAACCATCTCTGAGCAAATTGTAGCAAGAGTTTTGAACATATAACCTAATGGTAACATTCCATGAACATTTTTCACTCTTGTCACAATCATAGGAAGTAGGTATTAGCAAGTCCTGTTCACACACGAGGCAGTAAAGGCTAAGAGGAAGTAGTGGCTTAGTCTCACACCTAATATTACCAATCAGGATATAAATCAACTCTGATTGACTCCAAAATTGGTTCCTTCCTCTGTTGGGCTTAAAATGGCATGAATTACACATGTAATCCTTAAGAACTAGGCAAGGATTGTGTATTAGTCCATTTATCCTTACATAATGAAGTAGTTGAGGGTAAATACTTTGTTAGGAAAATGCATTTATTTATTAGTTCACATTTTTGGAAGTTGTAAGTCAAAATCACAATAAATCGGGTGTAGTGAGAAATACCTCAGGAGTAGCAAATCATAGCAGATGGCATAATGGTGAGAATGAAAGAAATAGAAAGAGAACATAGAGTGAGAGAGGAAACGAGAGAGAGTCAATAGTCAGGCTTATGACAATTCCCTCATAAAAACTAAACAGGCTGCCAGAATATCTATCTCAATTGCTTCCCAGGGCAGCTCCTCAATAGTTTAAAACCTTCCCATTATGCCCCATCTCATAAAGGTCTTGCCATACTGTGACATCACTACACTGAGGCTGAAGTTCCCAATAGATAAATCCTGGAGACCAAAAGCAAGCTATAATATGTTCCTATCAACAGAAGACCACATACACACACACACACACACTCCACTAGAAGACTCTAAGTATTAATTCATTCATTCAGAAAAGAGGCAGGACACAAAATTTAACAGTGTTCCTGTGCACCAATAATGAATCCACTGAGAAAGGAATCAGGAAAGCAATTTCATCCATGATAGCTACAAAGAAAAAATAAATAAATAAACACCTAGGAATCAACCTAACCAACGAGGTGAAAGACATCCATAATGAAAACTATAGAACTCTGTAAAGAGAGACTTAAGACAATATTAGAAAATGAAAAAAAAAAAAGACCCTTGTTCCTGGACAGGCAGAATCAACATTGTCAAAATGGCCACATTTCCAAAAATAATATAGATATTTGATGCAATCCCAATTTGAATACCGGCATTCTTCACAAAACTGAAAAAACACAGTCGTAAGATTTATATGGAACTAGGAGAGATCCAGAATAGCCAAAACAGTCATGAGAAAAGAGAACAAAAAGGGAGGCATCATAATCCTGGATTTCAAGTTGTACTAAAAGCTACTATAGTGATCAAAACAACACTGTACTGGTGCAAAAATAGACACACAGACTAATGTAATGGCAGACAAAAAGACATCCAAAGAAGGAAAAGCCAAATCCTAGGGGGAAAACTTCTTTACAAAACACATGATAAAACTGGTTATGCACGTGCAGGAGAATGAAACTGGACCTCAATCCCTCAGCCTATACTAAGACTAACCAGAGTCAGAAACCCAGGTATGAAAGCAGAAATACAGAATCAATGGGCAGATAAAATAGAGAAATATTTAAGTCATAAGCATCAGTAAAACTTCTCAAAAGGACACCTATTGCATAATAAATTATACTAAAAATCAACAAATGGGATTACACCAAATTAAAAAACTTCTGCATGCAAAGATGCTGACCGACAGAGTTAAGAGATAGCCTACGGAATGGCAAAAACCGCTTTGGCTACTCCTCTGATAAAAGACTACTGACTAGAATACGTAAAGAAATCAGAATATATAGACTCCAAAACCCCCAAAAGATCTAATAAAAAAATGAGCAACTGAAATAAATGGATAGTTCTCAAAAGCTGAAATACAAAGGCTGGGGATTTAGCTCAGAGACATGAGTTCCTGCCTGGCAAGCGTGAGGTTGTGAGTTCGATCTCTGTTGAAGAAAAAAAAAAAAAAAGGTCAATAAGTACATAAGTAGAATATATAAATAACTCAAAAGAAACAGGCCTCCAAAATTTAAACACTCAATTCAAAAATGGGCATCTGAAATGAATGCACATTTCTCAGATGAAAAAGAATAAAGAGCAAATACATTTCTGAAAAAATGTTCAACCTCACTGGTTATTCAAGAGATGCAAATTAAAACAATGCTAAGATTCTATCTCACTCTATAAAGCGTGACTGTATTCAATAAATCAACCAATAACAAATGCTGGCGGGATTTGGTACCATTTTCCACTGTTGGTGGGAGCGTAGACTGGTACAAGCACTGTGAAATCAGTGCGGAGCATAATCAAAAAACTAAAACTAGGGATTCCATTTGACCCAGATATTCCCCTTCTTGGTATCTTCCCAAAAGAATTAAAAGTGTCATACCACAGTAACATATGCACACTCATGTTTATAGCAGCACAGTTTTTAATAGCAAAATCTTGGAGACTGCCAAATGCTCCTCAATGGAAGAATGGCTAAAAATACGTCTTTTAATGCAGTAAAGTACTACTCTGCCAGAAAGAAGGATAAACTTGAGACATTTCCAGATAAGTGAATGCACTTTGAGTCCATACTCTAAAGTGAAATAAGTTGAACACACATGTTTAAATATCACATGGTTTCTCTGGTGTGAGAAGCCAAAAATGTAAATAAGGACCAAAATGTGTGATAGATATGGTGAAATAGGATGCAAATGTTTAAATGGAAATGAAAACTCGATAGAGCGAGGGGAAAAGGAAGGGAAGGAAAAGAAAAAAAGAGAGAAAAATAAGGAAAATGTGGAAACAAAGCTCTTGTAAATAAGGAGGGGAAGAATAATTAAAGGGAAGAAAGGAGAATGGAAAACAAATGAAGAATCAAGATATATCACACACAAGCCCTATGATGAATGTGATCACTATGCATATGTAAAATGTACCAATATAATTAATTAATTAAAAAACAATAAGTGCTGTCAAGGTTGTGGGGGAAATTGTGTTCATTATGTTTGGGCAAAACGTGTGAAAACCAAAACAACAGTGAGTTTCCATCTTAATCCAGGAAAAATGGCTATTATCAAGGCACAAAAATCAATTTCTAGGGAGAATGTGGAATAAAACAAATGCTTCTATATTGCTCATGGAATTATAAACCAGTAAAACCAATTTGGAAATCGGTATGGGATATCCTTACAAAACAAAATTAGCAAATCCATTTCACTAAGCATAACCTCTCCTGGGTACCTTCCTGAAAAATTTAAAGTTGTCAAATTAAAAGATACATGCATACATGCACATGTTTAGAGCAACGCAGCTCACAATAGTTACATTATGAAAATAACCTGGATGACCATAAACAGAAAAATGCATAAAGAAAATGTGATCTTTCTATATCTATATCCTTATCTGTATCTATATCTATTTATATATGCATTTGAGTCATTATTAAGAAAATTCATGTGTCTCAAGACCACAGTGCTAACTGAAATAAATTACATACAGAAAGTTAAATAACGCCTGGGTTCATTTTTATAAAAACTTTTAAAATATAAAAAAATTAAGAGTAAAATAAAGAAATGATAGTCAGAAACAGCAAAGTACACATTGCTTTGATAGGGAAGGTATCTGGGGAAAGGAAGAGTGGAACTGGTGAGGAAGAAAGTGAATAAAAATGATAACACTGTGCTATCTACTTATCCATCTCCCAAATAAACCTAATTACAATGTAATGAAAAGCCACACTTTATGTGCTAGATTGAACCAAAAATAAATAAATAAATAAATAAATGGATATGGTAGAGTTGCTTAGCTCTTCTGTTTCTCAGAACAACTTTGTGTTCTTTCTAGTAGGAGATAATTCTGGTTTTAACAGTAAACACAACATGTAGGATCATCAGTACTTGACTTTCTCAATAGAGAAGTGCCACACTTACCTAATAATGTGCCCCCAGATTCTGTGAGTTCTCACATATCGTGCCTTCATCAGAATTTTCTTGGTGGAGGAGGGATTGCGAGCACTGTATTCAAATGCAGTAGCAAATAAAGGTGGATACACAGGTTAATGTGTACTCTTCGCTTGTTACATAATGGTTCACTTACAAAATGTGCTTTTAGGTGCAAAATTATTAATTGTTGCAGGAATGTAATAGATGAGCATTAAATGAAGAAGGGGCTCTTTTTAAACAGCAGGCTTTGGGTGACATGCCTGGTAAGATTCTGATGGAGCTAAATTTTGGGTAGTAAAGAAACAAGCAGTAAAAATAATTTTTACAAGTATAGTTTTTGCTTATTCATTCTATTTTGATTAAACATTCAGAATGTGCCAAGCATTGTTTTACTTTCTTGGATGCATTATTGAATGAGAAGAAAAAATTCTGCCTTCATGCTGCTTGCATTCTGCCTTTTCTTTCTGAAGAGTCAAGTAGATCAGCAAACATTGCACAATCATGATTCTGGGAGGAATATTAACAGCAACAGTTCAACTAAAAAAGACACAGTTACACACGCATCTCTGTGGCAGAGCCCTTGCTTGGCATGCAAGAGGCTATGCAACCTATAGCAACAAAAAGGGAAGAAAACATGTATGTAAAGAAAAAGACTGAAATGCTAAGCAGTGTTAAAAAATTTCATAATGCAACTGGATTTTCCAAAGATGATTGTACAGGATGGATTCCACTAAATGTGTAAGGATAAAGAGATTTTTGTTCATTTGATTAGTTTCCTAGTTCAGAATGCCAAGAGCTAATCAAATAATTCAGTTAAGTGACATCAACCGCATTTGTTTGTTCTGTTTGTTTATTTCTTGGCAGTCTGTGGAAGTGAAAACCTTTAATTGGATTTGTTGTAAATTTCTTGTGTGTTTTGCTAAAATGAATAAAATGCAACTCCTCATCAGTTTCGTGTAGAAATATGCAACTGAGAAGAGCTGGGTTATGGTCACTGTTTTTACAAACCCATTTGCAAGAGTCATGAAGAAATAGTATGCCTTAGCAGAAGGCATGGATAAAATAAAACTGCATCTAACCTAGATGTTCTCAAGTTTAGCATAATCGAGGTTGCTCAGAGGATTGGCAAAAGCGCAGATTCCAGATATCAGGGCAGTTTCCTCAGGAGTAAGTCTTGAGAATGAGTTCTGTTTCCATAAATTTGGGGGTTTGTTAATATATCATCATGATCTAGGAGCCAAACATTAGTTACCTGGGGAACAGATTAAGATTAAGATAATCTGTCACTTCTACCTTTATTTATTTCCTTGTGTGTGTGTATGAGAGAGAGAGAGAGAGAGAGAGAGAGAGAGAGAGAGAGAGAGAGAGAAGGAGAGAAGGAGAGAGCTAATGAAGGAAGAATTATCCAAACAGGAACTCCATACTCCTAAGCATTTTAGAAATGAAAGAGTAAAGAAACTAAGCAAAAAACATTGCAGTAAGCTTAAAATTATGATGTACAAGTTAGTAAGATATAATGCAATTTATCACCAAGCCGCTTTCTCAAGCCCTTTTGATACTTTTTCTCATATCGATTACGTTCTTGTACTTTGCAGTACACCTTCCTAGCTTCTTTTAGAGATGAGAAAATTTAATTTCATAGAGATTGAGTGAAATATCTCAGGTTGCATAGTTGAAAAACAGCTCAACCGGTACTTGAAATCAGGGCACCTTGGTTGGATTCAGCGAAGGTTTCACTGGGGAAAGTTTTAAAGAAGTTAAAATAAAAAGAAGGATGCTTATTTAAATTTTTATCTTCTTAAGAATTATTTGCTCTGAAGGAATTTGTTCCGTTATTCTCGATTGCTTTTTTCCATTTATTTCGAATTATGATTGAACAATACTTTAATAATTGGATCTGACCAGGCAGAAATGAGGCCTCTGGAAGACCTCTGCAGAGGCTGCTGGGGGGTGCACGCAGGTGGGAAGGGTTCCCAGGACAGCTCTTGGCACCTAAGGTGGCTCTGGCATTCTTGGTCATTCCTCCCCATTTACTTTGTTGCTTCTGCCTTGTCAAAATTACAGCACTTCATCAATGTTTAATTAATCTTAAATAAATTATAAACCACTAGTTGATGACATCTCAACCTAGGAAAATGATTTCTGGGCGAGGTGAATGTATTCATATACAGAAGTAAAATAAAACGCAATTTTTCTCTTGAAAATTTTAAGATACCGCTAGTTATAAAGCAAGCCTATGTTTATTAATTGTTTTTCTGTGATTCATTTGAAAGATTTACTCTATAAAATTATCACTGAGAATATAGTACTTCCTTAATTTAGAAAAAATGCCAATAAAATTTAGATGAAAAAAATGAGAGAACAAGTAGTCTAATAATCAAAGGGTACAATTACTGAGATTTAGTGTTTTCTCTTTGTATTGTTGCTATGTATGGGCAGACAGTAACACAAATCACATCATAAACACCTGTTCTTTACCCTGGGTTTTTATCTAAATTATCTAAGAATTTTAGATCATTTTTATAAATCTCATTTTGAATGTGTGGGAGAATTGTATTCCCAAATAATGAGTATGGTAATCTAAGTACTGAAATCTTTTCTCTAGTTTTCCTCACAATCCAAGAAGTTACATTTATAAATCCACTGAGACATTATTGGAATCCTGGTAAGTTAATTCCAATCTACCACCTCCAATGCAACCCATGGTGAGAGTAAAGATTCCGAGACATATTTAAGGTTAAGGGCAGCCAAGGGGTCCTAAGTCCAATCCTCGTGAGGACATGCGGACAAAGGCCTTGATCCTAGGCCTCTCCCAGAATTTATTAACTAGTGAAGCAAGGGGATGGCTTGAAGATGAGTGATAGTGAGGATGGCGGGAACTACGTGAGTAACTTGAGCTGGCTAGCAAGGTAGTGAGAAAGGTATCTCTGCAAAATGCAGATAAAGATATGCAGGGGGATCAATTTGCACAACCCAATCAAGATAGCAAGTAGATTGTTTTAGGAGGCTGCTGCTTTAGTTTCTGATATGTAAACTTTATGCCCTGGAAACTCATAGCCTCTTTTTCGAGGCTTGTCCCCAGTTGACGTTCCTGGAGCTCACTGGCTCTGTCATCCCGCTGTGCTTTATACATTTTATAAAAGGTCACTTTGGGAGGAAACAGGACACTGTCTGATGGCTTTAAAGACTATATACCAGTACCTGCTTCTGATATGTAAACTCTTATACCCTGGGGACTCACAGCCTCTTTCTCGAGGCTCATCCCCAGTTGACATTCCTGGAGTTCACTGGCTCTGCCATTCCACTGTGCCTATATATTTTATAGAGATCACTATGGGAGGCAACAGGACACTGTAGGATGGCTTTAGAGTTTACATATCAGTACCTTGGCTAGCCTTATTTGTAATGCTTAGGGCCAATTGAAGAGAGAAAGACATATCATAGTCAGCTCTGTATATAACAACATAAGGAAATAAATCTCGATATAATCAAAGTTGCAGCAATTATTCTGCATTCAAGGGGACCTGCTCAAGTTGTCTCCCACATGGGAGGACTTCTGTTAAGTATATATGTATAAAAAAGTATCTAATGAATCAAAATTTTTCTATATCTTTACCAATATGAGTATCATTGAAATGGACCAGAACGTTTACAAATAAAAGAACTTTCAGTACTTGAGTTTAATCTGTTGAAGTGAATAGCCAGAACTAGATTGGATGAATGAAAGTATTTCACTTACAAGACATCTAACACTATCTTGATAATAGAACTGTGTTTACTATGTGGTTGGTAGAGATTAATATCGAGGACCCCTCAGTTGAATATCTGCCTATGAGGCCCTGGGAGGGTTCTTGTATAGAAGTCACATGTAAAATTATCAATGACTACTTTCATATTCTCTTTTCAAAATTAGATGCTCAAATTACACAAAATTCATAAACTGCTGTGTACGAATCCTTTCTTGTGCGGTGGATTTTAGAACAAGATTTAAATTGTTTTATCTGAATGGAAAACTAATGAGGTATACATTTTACAGAATATGTTGGATATTATAAAATGCATACTTTCTGAATGCCTTCTATGGACTATTTGTGTAGAGGAACTAGTGAGAATATTCTTCAGTATTTTATAACCTGCAAGTGGAAGAATCCTCAAGGGGTCTCTATTCTGTTTGGGGCAGTAAGAATGATAATTAGGAATAGAGATTTGTACAAGTTTGCTAAACTAAGATGTACCCAGGAGACATACAGCACATAGGCCTCTGATTTCCAGGTTTCATTCTCCATATCCATCCCCCAATCCCATTCTCAGAGTATTTCTCTCTCTCTCTCTCTCTCTTCCTTTTTTTTCCCTTTCCTGAGCCTATTTCATTTTGATCAAAGTCATCTCAATGATTTTATTTTAATTAACCTGATGGATTTAAAGGATGAAATGTATTATGTGCATCTCCTTTAGGAAAATATTTGATGACTCTAAAACCCATATTCTTTGAGAATTTGCTATCACCAAGTCTTAGGATCTTACATCTACTGAATATTAATTTTTTTGGTAGATGTGGATTACAAATGAGAGAAGATATCAGTGTAGCAAATTGCTGTAAGCTTTTTTTGATATCGTCATGAATAATGCATACTAAATTGATATGGCATATTTTTAGAAATTATGCAAATCATATTAAGTAAATTGCTTATGAAGTGAGTTGTTTTGATGAAAACAGTTAATTCTCTTTTTGTTTCAGCACATAAGTGGTGTTTAGGCTAAGCACATACAAATCAATCAGCTTCCTTTTAATTTAGAAAAATCTTACTTAATAATAATATATTCTCTACTCATAACATCAAGGATTTGAGCCCTTGCCATCATTTTTTTATTCTATTCTTAATTTTACTAAAGAAATAATGAATCACTTTATATACTTTATAAAGTTGCTACATTTGTCTTACCAGATTTGTGATTTGAGCAACATTAGAGGAAGAGGACTTCTTATTAACACAGTCAGTTTTTATACAATTAAATGGGTAAAGGTGGATATTCACCAAACACCCTCTGAAATCAGAGAGGTGATTGGAATTTACCTTCAAAGGGTCTGAGGTTTTCTGAAGGAGAAAGGGCACAAACCCCATAACTCTGATCTAGGCAGTATCTATGGGAATATGGGCAAAGCGCAGGCAATCCTCAATTTCAGAGAGAGTGGGTATCACAGATATATTACCATTCAAACTGAATGTTAATTATGGAGAAATTTTGAAGACTATTTGATGATAAAAAGAAAATGATTCAGAGAAATAGAATGAGTGAGATCTGGAGTTTAGAAAAATAATTTTCTTAGAAAGTAGCTGTCCCTCTGCTTTCATCAGCATGTAGGTAAGTCATATGAAGAGATGCAGCAGAATTCAAGGTAATAAAAATGATAGCAATAATAACAAATAGTAGTAAATACAAGGAAATAAAAATGCTCGAACCTACCACAACTCGTGCATTCTCTGTGTTCAAAGCCTTGTGTTTTGTGTTTTGTCACTAAGTATTTCTCAAAATTCTGGAAAGCAGATAGTAACTACTTGTTCCACATTAGGAAATCAAGGTATGGAAAAGATACTCAAATTTTCTAAACTTTGTCAAGTGATGCAGAATTGTAAGTGGTAGACTGAAGAACTGGTCTTAAAGTCTGTGGGTAGCAAAGCTTCAGTGAAGATTTTGATGCAGTGTGGCTTTTTTTTTCCTTTATCTAAAGCTCTATGACTATTGTGTCTCTTCTTTGTATTCCACTCAAGTTGTAGGTTGTATTTTTAATTTTTTTAGGCTTTTTTTCCTACTTATTCTTGGCCCAAATTTGCTCCACAGAGCTTATTTTTTTCCTACCTTTAATAAATATGAGCCTTTGCCACCACTAATAAAAAATCTCCATGAAATGTATTTAGGTAACAAATGTTAACTGAACACATCTTTTGAACCAGGCATATTCTCCTAGTGAAATCAGTCACATGGTGCCAAAATCTCTCTCAGTGGCAGATTGCAACTACTCTGGTAGGGGACAATCTATTGGCAGATGACCTTCAGCGGTTAGCATCTGCAGGGACTGCTTCTGATACCAGGAGTCATTACCAAGCTCGTGGAAGCTTCACATCTGGTGACTTTCAAGTAAAGGAGCAAAGACTCTCACCCTGACCCCACTCAGAAGAATGCTTTAGAGCCATGCTAGTTTCAGAATTCTCCATGGAGTTGGGCCAGGCTTGCTTTGAGCTGGTATTCATTTATTACTTTTCTACTCTTTTCATAATGCATTACCACAAACTTTGTGAGATAAAACAACACAGATTTATTAGTTACATTTCTTACAAGTGGGTTATTGCCCGAACACACCCAGCATCTCAGTGTTCACAGGGCCCTTTTCCTTTCTGTAATCTCCAGAGAATCATTGCCTGCCTTTCCTGGTGTTACAGGTCCCTGTGTTCCTTGGCTTGTGGCACTTCTCTTTATCCCCAGATTCTACAAGATCCAGTTCAGTCTTCCTCAAGTTATCTCAGCCTGACATGGGCCCTCTTGCCTCTCTCTTCTACCTCCAAATAGTCTCTTGAGGATGCTCATGAGTACATTGAATGACATGAATAATTAAGGCAAATCTCCCTCTTTTGAGCTACCTGATCAGAAATCTATATTCTCTTCACAGTCTTATTTCCCCATTTGCCGTGTCACCCAACATATTCACATTTTCCAAGGACCAGGATGTGGCTGAATTGAAGGTTCATTATTCTGCTTACTTCATCAAACTTCTAACCCACCCCATCACATCTATTCCTGCTCTCTCCTCCTCCCTCCTTTATTTCCTGAAAAAATCAACAATGTTATCCCTACAATGGTTAATATCCTTATTAGGAAAATAATAAATACCCAGTTATGGACCTTATTTTTCTATTTGCAACACCATCATCCTTTTCTTCATGGTATTTAACCATAATCTGTATATTGATTTTGTTGTTTTTTTTCATAAACTTACTCTATCCACTGCTCTTCTGTTACAAGCTTCCTCTCAATTACCATTGCATTATCTTCATTTTTCATGGCAAATCGTCTGTATCATTGTGTTCCTTGTACATTCTTAACCACCGAGTTACTGTCTGTAGCAGCCTACAGAAACTGCTGTGCAATGTCCAGTGATGATCTTTTCACAGGGCTGATACTGGTTAACTTGGGCAACTTTTGGTGGTAATACAGGTTATCTCATTTTCTTCTCATACTTTGAACCACTATGCTACTTGTGGGATTTTTTCATTCACTTGCATTTACATGTTGATTTCTACAGTGTATATATTTGATTGTACACAGTCCCATGGCTTCATGCATATTTTCAACAGTGGTCACAGCCTTGGCACTTTGCACTTCTATTTTCTTCACACTTACGATACCGACTTTTAATTGCCCGTTGTTTTACTTATAAGCTCTGAGATAGCAACTGTTATAAGTGTTATGTTTTACTTTGTATTGTGTCAATGAATATTTATAGAGATATTTATTTTATCATTAATGAGTTAGTCTTATTAATCCTGCAACTAAAAATCTTTACTATATATTTCACAGTGTTGAGTCACACAAAAATCTCAAAAATGTATCATTGGCTAACACTTGTTTGCTTAACTACATAATTTTTCTACACTGTAATTATTGTTCTAATCACAAAAAGCTCAAATCTTTGAAGTAAATGAGTTTTATTGTCTTTTTCACTAACCCCTTAGCCCACTCCATGTCCTCTACAACATATGTGGCAAATTTCTTTTCTCCTTTCTCATCTCATTAGTATTTCTAAATTTGAATAAAAATCTCTTTTCCAGTGTTGTGAGCTAAGCTAATGATCTATTACTAAATTGCTTTGTTCTGTCCCTATCCTAAATGTTCTCATATGTATCATTTTAAATATAGGAAGTTATATATTATCTCTTGTAAAAATGTTCTATTGAAAATTCTGGTAGTGTCCAATTATAAAACTTCTTATGTTTTCATTCAAAACCTTACAGCAGAATTAGAAAATTTCAAGTGACAAAATGAGATACACGGAGGGCAAACAGCGAAGTTGACATTGCTTTAGGGAACTAACTGATCCAAGTAAACTAGCAGATTGCAAAATACAGCTGGAACTCCTTGTATCCCTGTATGCACTCCTTGTAAGACAGTAATTTGTTTTTCTACTTTCTTGATTTGGGAACTGACCTTGCATATCATTGTGATCAATATAATGAGGCAGAAGAGATGTGATACAGCATCAGAACCTGAATATCAAAAAGCCTTGTGGTTTCCACTCTTGTCTTTTTGGAACTCTCCTTCTGTTATGTGAGGAAGGCTGATATTTAAAAATTCAAGCAAGCAAACAGAAAACACAACAAAGTATCATATATATTTATATCATCATGGGAAGAGAAACTTCATTGCCTATGTGAGCCCAGACTCTGGCCAAAACCAAAAAACAGAGGCATGAAAGAGGACAGAACTGTCCAGCCAACCTACAGAGTTATTGAACACCACTGCTGAGGGAAGTTGGTTATGGAGCAATAGGTAACGGATACAGACATGTTTTCCTTTACTTGAAAAGTCTAATGCACACTAGCCTAGTGAAGCCTAAAAAAACCTGCAATGAGAAGACCTCCTTCACTTTGTATAATCCTCTTAAATTTATTTGAGTAAGAAACCATTTGTGGTTGCTACTTATAAACAGTGTTCAGATTTCTAGTGCTAGAACTCTGTTTTGGAAATCCAAATTCTTATCATCTGCCTACAACCCACTCCTTAACTCTATTTTTCATTACTACAATTTAATATACAATTCAATTTTTAAAATTCAAATTTATTAAATTCTGAGCATTCCTGTTTTTGGCTTTTGACTTAATTCAAAATGATATATTTCCTTTGGAATTTTGCTGATTATCCTTTTGTGAGTCATTACATTATTACCTTAAGGTACTTGTGAGAATCAATTCAACAGACTTCCCAGTTAGTTTGTGAAACTACAAGGAGCCAGGGACAGAGTTGTAATGGTATGAAAAGCAGAACTATGAACTCAGGGTATGTGGTATTCTGTTCTGGTTATGTATAGTTTACCAATCTGGATGTTCCAAGAATGCTGAAGGGATTTATCCAGGACATTGTTTTTTGCATGTTTGTTTGTTTGTTTGGAATGTTCTCTTTCCTTGAGAAACTTCTCAATAGCTGTTTGCTAAAA
This sequence comes from Dasyprocta punctata, assembly GCA_004363535.1. Classification (NCBI taxonomy): domain Eukaryota; kingdom Metazoa; phylum Chordata; class Mammalia; order Rodentia; family Dasyproctidae; genus Dasyprocta; species Dasyprocta punctata. The sequence continues at coordinate 71,114 of RJWM01002464.1, read as the reverse complement.
GGTGATTGAATGGATAATGCAAATAATCATGGCTAAGTATGCATTATATATGCTATTGTATAACATTAAGACCTTTAGAATCTACTAATTTTGCAGTAAATTCCTAATGCACACCACAAAAGAAAGAACCTGAAATGGGCTATGAGTAATCCTCACTATGAACTCAAGCAATTGTTCTCTGGGATAGGCAACCTAAATAAAAAATACAGTTAAAGAACTTTTTCTTGGATTTAAAAGCTGGCCTCACTGCTGTCATTAGAAGCTCACAAGCCCACAAGACGAAGCAGCATTTAAGTGAGACCAGCATAAACATTTATTTACCACAAATCAATGATTTAAAACAACACAAATATATTGTAGTCAGAAATCCGTCAAAGGCCTTACCAAGGCAAAATCATGGTGTCAACATGGCTGTGTTCCTTTCTGCGGGCTCTGGAAGGATCAACTTCTTTCTCCTTTCTGGCTTCAGATGCCACCTCTCTCCATCTTCACGGTCAGCAGTGTTCTCTGGCCTTTTTACTGTTGTCAAATTTCTTTCTCATCCTAGCAAAAAATAAAAAAAAGTCTCTTCTATTCAAATTAGATCCTTCCAGATAATCCAAAATACTGAAATTAGTCACATTTTTCAGTGAAGTCTCTTTTGTGAAGAAACACATTTAAAGGCATACACACATCTTTGAGAGGGAATTATTTTACCTTCCACTACTGAAGTGCCAACTGCTTTTAAAATTTATTTTCATATATAAAACACCCGGTGTGCCCAATATTATTCCCGTTGTATAGTTGAAGAAACTGGGCATGCCCCTTACCTTCCCTAAGCTAGTGTTATTAAGTTCTATCTCCCAGTTTGTGGCCTCTGGGCATAACATCTAAATTGTCTACATAGAGAAATTGGTTTTCCATTAGCATCCACCAGACATCAAAAGAAAGTGACAACAAAATAGTTGTGTTAGTTGAATATCAAAGTCAAGTATAGGAATTCAAACAGTGAACTCCTAGTACCTCAAGTGTTTTATATTTTTTTTTTGTTTTGTTTTGTCAGACAGGTCTTGTGCTACGTCCAAAAGGCAGAAGCTGTGATGACATTTTTAGTAACTTTCAAATTCAGAGCAGGGTATACCTGGCCAATGTCTATTAGCACCATTCCACCACACGAGGTGACTATGAGAAGAATAAGATAAGAACTGTTATAACGAATGACTCAGAATTCACTGTCTAACGCAATCCAATGACTGCTACTAGAAAAACATATGACATGAAATTACTTCTTCATGATGCACAGAGATAAAGGTAGAGGAAGGCTTCAAAAGGAGTTGAAATTTGACTGTCATTTTCAAGGATTTCACTACAAAAATTTGGCAGAAGAGAGGCAGAAGAAATGCACGCACTACAGGCATAAAAGTGATTGCACTGCGTGTTTCTGAATTTCTGAATGAGAAGAGAGGCTACATCTGCAAAGCCTTGTCGGTGATCATGGAACCTCCTTAAATGTGATTCTTAGTCTATGAATATTTGCCTTGCCAATTTCTAGTACATCTCCGCTTATGTGGCAAGCACAAACAACATGCTGGGTTGAACAATTCAAGTCTGAATATTTATTGTTATGGGTTTGAAGAACGTTTACATAAATTCATTTATATTCACTTTGGGTATGTTAACTGTCACCACAGTTATCCAATGAGCTTTAAGTATAGCGTTTGCAGAGCATCCATAGTTTATGTATAATTGGCCAAATTATGACACTCAGAAAGCAACAATTTGGATACACAGATGTCTGTGGGCACTAGGAAAAAAGGAGTGGTTAATTTAGGAAACAATCAAAAGTTGTGCAAAAAATCCTAGACATAAGATAGGTTGATGAGAATTGTTTATTAAAGGACACAATGTGCAAGTTATCTCCGGAGATAAAGGTAGACAGTGCACTCCCACCTTGCATGTGAGAGCCTGAAGAAGGGGGTCAGAATGAGAAAGACAGCTCTAGGTACTGAATGGATGGGGAGAGATAAGGGGAGGAGCTGGGGACTGCAGCTCTATCATGGATTGGAAAGTGATGGAAGTATAAACAAGAACAAGTGTATTTGTTAAAGAAAAGGACTCTTCACCAATTTAGGTGAGGAAATCTTTGAATTTAGCCAATTAAAAAAAAAGAGCACATATACTATACATAGTTTCTCTGCTTGGCAGCCTGTGCATAATAAGCCCCAGTTAGTGCCCCCATATAATGTTTTTCCTATGTTCAAGATAGCTGGTCCCAGGATAGTGAGAGTGGTTTCCTTATGAATGAGGAGTCCAATAGGGACATAAAGGCAGAGCCATGTTTACAAAGGTGTAGATTAAAAGGAATCACATGCTTCAAATCCCTTTCCAGGATGAAGCTTTAAAGTAAGAATTCATAAGCATGGCCCTGGGGCTCTGATACCAAGCAAAGAAAACAGTGAAATCTGCGGTGTCAGGCCTTTAGAGAAGGCCTACCATTTCTTGGTGGCTTACAGTACTGGTTGAATTGTCAGGCTTAGACATATATAATACAGAGGGAAAGTACTAATTCTAATATCTGTAATGCTGCATGTGGTAGGTGCCTATATGTGGAACATGAATAACAAGAAAATCAGCATTTGGTTGAATGAAAATCACTTAGGAGTCACAAAGATGAGTGTTTAGATACTAGATTCTGTATGTACTAGGCTGTTTACATGACCAGTGTTCTTAACACCCTCAGATCCTTACAAGTCCTTATCTCTAAAATGAAAAGAACACTTCAGAATTGTTTTAAGGATCAGAAACCACATATAGAACCATGAAAGATACCACTGTTCTGAGATAGGGTGAACTTCCACTAAATTAATTCCGAATGGAATAGTATATTATATGTACGTTTTGTGAGTATAAACTAGAAGTGCATTTGTATGGGAAGTGGGAATCATCAGATAGGTCTCTTTGGAAAATTCTTTCACATTCTACCTGGAAACCAGGCTTTATATGATTCATAGCTTTTGAACCACAGCAAAAATAAACAAGAACAGGTTTATTTCTGTAACAGGGCCTTTGTGTATTCTCTGCCCCCCACCTCTATTTGCACATGCAGAGATAACTTCACAGCTGGATGCTGAGTCTATGGTTTATGTTAATAAATCGCTGTTCCATGACCCTTTTATACTGTGGACTAGGGAGAGGCCTTGGTTTATTATTTCTGTTTTATGGATTATATCACTGAAACCTTAAACCTTAAATGGCTTCATGTTGACCTCAACATTTTAGTTCATGGAATCTATCCCAAGTAAATAGTCAGAGAAGGGGCTAAACATTTCTAGACAGGAATGTTCACCATGGTGTTATTTATTACACCAAAACACAAAGCAGAAATCCCAAACATCTAGTTTAGAATGGTTATTAAATAAAATATGATCTATTCATATGATGCAGTGTGTTTAATAGAGACATGACTTTTTGAGAAGGCTTTTTCTTGATACGATATTGAGTACAGAAAGCATGACCTCAAACTGTTTTTATAAGTAGAATGAAAAAATGTAAAAATTTTGCACATCATATATGAAAGCAAATAGACTACAGTGCTTTCATTCAATTTCAATGACTGTATTATAGGATTTAAAAAGTATTTCTCATTTAAGTAGAGCTATCTGTACTAATCCTTAATCGCTTCATTATTAGAGAAAAGAAAAACAAAATTCCTTGAAGAAATTAAAATACTTGTCTGTTAATTTAGCAAAAATGTATAAACCACTTCTATTTTTAACACTGAGATATTCTATATAAAATAGAATATAAAATATGTGAAATATTTCACATAGAGAGAAATAGAGAAAGCATATCTAGTGGCAATAAATAAGTGACATAGACACCTGCGTATGTATGTTAACATTTATGTATTAATTTCAACAATGTTTACTTCATCTATTTTTCTGTTTAAACTAGGATTCCCTAAACTTAACACTGTTTACATTTTGAACTGGATATTTCTTTTCTGTGGAGAGGTGGTTTTGTTCATTGTAGGATGTTTGTAATATTCCTGACTCTATTTCTCTGTTTAAAGAAGCTAAAAATGTCTGCAGACATTTCCTATCCCCTGAGGCAATATTACCCCTAGTTGAAAACCACTGGATTAAACAATAGGTGTGTGATTGTAGCTCATAAATATGTTAACTGAAAAATCTCAGTGGACTCGTTTTCTAAATCATCTCATTTAGTTCTTGTGAAAATAATATTTATTTTCATTTTCTGTTGTTTTGGTTGTACTAGTTGTATCTACACAGTCAATCTTGTTTGATGATGTCTAATTCAAACAAATAACTATTTCAAAATTTAATTGAGTGGAAGGGCTGGTAATTAACTGCTTATCTGATTTTAATCATTTTCCTCCCCAATCAGTTTGTATGTGGAAAATACTCAATCTAACACAACGCAGAATATTTCAGCCAATGATTTATTCCATTTTCATGGTGAAATAAGCATAGTTTGCTAATCAGAAAAACATCTGTGTGTAGTCTGACTGTATAAGTTTGGGCAAATCACTGTTTCTCTTGGATATATTCTCTTCATGTCTAAATGATCTGAGTTAATATCTTCCAAAGATCTTGAGAAAAATGTTATCGTAGTATTACACCCACTATTTAGCTCATTGCTTTGCAGACGTGGCACTAACTTTTAGGAGTACAAAGACACATTAAATCTTTTTATGGACTTTAAATAATTCATACTGTTGGTGTATAAAAGAGGCAAGCAAATAGTCACCATAAATCATGCCTAGTGGAGCCATCTATCTTGGGATTAATCAATTTATTTGAACTTTGGTACTAAAATATGAAAGTCACACACACAAATATGGTCGTTCACAATTATGACACATGGTTTCACTATGTTTTGTAAGATAATAGAAGAGAAACACACTTGGTTTTGTTTCAAGGAGTAGAACAGACGTAACAATGTAGTTGAGTCTCTGAAGTTGTATCTGAAGGAAACCAGTTTCAATCAAAGGAAAGCTAGATTCTAAGCTGAGAGGATTGAAGAGTATATAACACAACACGGGGTACAAATATTTAGAGTGGATCACAGGGCAATTGTAGTTGGAGTAACAGAAGTCAAGATTCAAGATACAGTCTAGAGCTATAGAATTAGGTGCTTCACCATTGAACTATATTAGCTAACATTAACTTGGAGGTGACATAATAAAATGAGTTTGAGGAAAATGATTCTGATGATAACTATAGACTAGATTAATAATACGTCTAAAACACAGTTCTCTTAGGAATTTGTTTCTAGATTGTGAACAGAAAAATAAAGTGATTTTAGGAAAAACTTAGGGGTAAAAGATGAATAGGTCTATTCACACACTGTATTTTATGCACAGGGAGAATTTCAAGAGAATTTCTAGAGTCCCAGCAGAAGTTAAGACAGTAGAAAAGTGGAGCCATTCACAAAATTAAAAGATGCAGAAAGAAATGAGATCATGTATGGGATTTGAGGGGAACACGATTATCAACAGTCACATTGCACTTGGGGTGGTAGTGGACCTCCTCCTAGTCACTGATGTCTAGTTAGCAGTCAGATGTATAGATGGGAGAGCTGAGAAGGAAGGTAGAGATAAACATTAAATGCTACCCTCACCAAAAGTTTTTCTGACTCACTAGCCCTTGTGTGAGGTCACTCACTGAAGTCATAAGAGACAAAAGGGAAGTGTACTGAAGTTTAAGGAAAATAATCTTACACTCATGATGGGCCTTCACCCAGGCCCAGGAGATACTGATTGTATCTCTAACCATTCAAGGATTTTGGCATGTCTGATTTTAGGGAAATTCATGTGCGTACTGATTGTGCTTTATCTAAAAGTTAGTTAAGGGGACACTTTACAGGACTTATATCCAGCAATATCCACTACGAATGAAAAAAGAACAAAAAAAATCTTTGATTAAAGTTAGTGCAGCCAGAGAAAAATAGGCAACAACCAATTACCTCACACTTTCCTGAAGAATCCCTCATTTCGTGTCTAGTTATTTGGGATAGGGTGAAAAGAGACAGCAACTGAAATCACCTTCGTGTTGCTGGCCAAAAGCTGAGCTTCCTAAGTGTAACTCAAGTAAGCCTAGCTCCTTTCTGAGCCAAGAATTAAAGCAGTGAATTCACCCATCAATTCCCATTCCATGTGATGTGTAATCTAACAAATTTTCAAACAAGCACTCTGCAAACAATTAAAAGTAAGCTAGCAGCCCTGATCAAAGGTTGCTGATGTTTTAAATTGCATTTTGGTCACCCACAAGTAGTCTTCTAGAATGAGCCTTGCCCTATCAGGACCTGGAGCATAAAAAAACAGTTTTTTTGTCATTCCGAGCTCAGTGTGAGCTTAAGGCTGTGGGTCATGAGGAAGCAAACACATTAGGCCTAAAAAAATAATTGTTTGGTTTATAGTCACTTGGGGCTTCAGCTTGAATCAGACCTCAGCTGTGGTGGGTTAGAAGTTCATGTAATGCTCTATAAAAAGTTTGCTGATATGTCACTGTCAAAAGCATATGTGATACTAACTTCCCAAACATTTGCAGTTGATGCCAATTTCAGAAAGACGAATACCATCTCATTTACAAAATGCACTTTAAATTTCCATACAAATCTGAGCAATAAACACGCCTTGTGTATTCATTTCAGCTCTGCAAGTTCTCTGTTCTGATCACAGTTTGAAATTTGGTGCCATGGGTGACCTTTATCCGACGGCCAGAGATCCTGCACATCTGACAATGCATGGAGAAGAAGGCAGGGAGGCCTGAAGTCTGACACCATCCAAGGAACATTTAAATGCCTCTGTGACTTTAAACCAGATCTCTACTTTAGTCATAAATGTACTTTTGGTGCTGGAAACTTTTAATATGAAGCAACTATAAAATTTTAAAAGAAGAAGAGACAAGACCTACTGGCCTACTGCCATGTCAGTAAACACACACTCATGCAGTTGTAATGATGGAAGGAAATCTAACTCTTCAGTCCAAACTTTACAGAAGAGGAGAGTGTGGCCAAAAGAATTTCTGATAAATTGCTGATGGTCTCATAGTTAATTAGTGACAGATCCAGGACTGGAACATGGGTGTTTGAGTTCTCTTGCAGCATTCTTTCCAAAGCACCATATTGCCTCCATAATAAAGATAAAAGTTAAAAAAATAAATCCAAGAAATATTATCTATGCTAAAAAGATAAACTACACTTCATCTGTATATATAAGCAAATTACAAGCACCTAGGATTTATAGAATCACTGTGATTAGCTATATTTGGTCCTTAAAATTTCTTAACTTGCTTGAATACAAATATAGCAGCTATTGAAAAATTCTATGAAATGTAATAAATTATGTGGTAGGTTAAATTATGGACCCCAATTCTTCACTAACTTAGAGGATTATTTACCTCTATAGCCTTGCCATGGCTTATGGTGAATATTCTTCCCTCTTTTTTTGGGCTATGATTTGTTTGGGACAAATAAAAGTATGCCAAAGGAGTTAGATGTTATTACATGTGCTGGCAGAGACCTGTAAGGAGCTTGAACATTTCCTGCTGAGTTCTTGCCATTACCTATGAGAACATAGAGAAGGTAATGACTGGGACAAACCCCACTCAGAGTCAAGTGCAGCCAGTATCAGCCTGCATTAGCAGAACTGTAGCTGACCACAAATGTGTGAATGAGAAAACATCACTTATTGCGAGTAAGATTCAGTAGTTGTTGGTTAAAAGCATTATTGGAACAACAGTGACTGAGACGTGCTGTTTTCATGGTGAATTCACTTGTGTTAGATTTCCTTCTTTGTTTAAGATAAAAAATCAAGTCTCGAGATCAAAGGTCCATAGTTGGCCCCAAGTAAGCCTTGCTGAGGTCTCTGTGACCCTTAATCCTGGTATGACACCTTCATTGGATTAAGAAATGCCTAGCAGGCTATTAAAGCAGACTCCCAGGTGTGTGTGTGAGTGGTTTATGGAGGCAGGATCTTCCGTATTCTACATGTGGGCTCGCCGCTATTCCTCCCTAGAACCTTCGCTCCACCCTCCTTCAAGTTTGCCAGGAGCTGCCTTGCTCCTCCACATCCTCCCACCATGATGTTTCTGCCTTGGTGCAAACTGATTGCAGGACTGAAACTGTGAGTAAAAATAAGCCTCTCTTAAAAATTGTGGGTGCTGAATATTTTGTGCCAGTGATGAGAAAGTGACAATATTGTCTTCATTTATTCATGGTTTTTTTTTCTAATTTTATGGCCCTAAATGATTGAAATTGATTCATTTCACAATAATTCTCATTTACAGTTCTCTTTACAAAGTACTTTGAAACTGAACATGTACCCTCAGAATTCAAAAACCAAAGTGATCAAAGTAAGGAGATTTGAATTAAAAATTTACCAACAAAGAAAATCCCAGGCCCTAAAAAATTCATGATTGAATTCCACAAGAAATTTAAAATCTTTTTTTTTTTTTTTTGTACTTGGGATTGAACTCAGAATCTTGTACCTGCCAGGCAGGTGCTTATGCCACTGAGCTAAATCCCTGGCCCTGTTTTTTGAGACAGGGTCTCACTATGCAGTTCAGGCTGGCCTTGAACTCACTTTGTAGCCCAGGCTGGTCTTGAACTCACAATGATCCTCCTGCCTCAGGCTCCCAAGGGCTGGGATTAAAGGCGTGCACCATCCCAAAATCATTTCTGGAGGCAAGTGTTACCCTGTTTCTAAAACAAGACAAGAACCCAACAAAAAAGAAAACAACCAATCTCCTTAATAAACATAGATGCAAAAATTCTCAGTAATATACTGGCAAATAGAATGCAGCGAATTATCAAGAAGATTATACACCATGATCAAGTTTGATTCATACTAGGGGTACAGAAATAGTTCAATATATCTGAATTAATAGATGTAATACACCATATTAACAGAACCAAAGACAAAAATCACATGATCATCTCAATAGATGCAGAAAAAGCATTTGTATTTTTTCTATTTTTTACTTTTTTTTATTTAAGCAAAGAAAAAAAAAAGGCATATATAACAAAGACAACCATCAAAAGAGACAAACAAGCGAGGAGAGCAAATGCACAACAGTAACATTGCAGGTCTACAAAACCGGATGATAGAAACTTGACAATGGCTGCAATATTGTGTATTGTTATCTTTAAAATGGTTACTTACATTAACAGATATAGACATGCAAAATTGATCTAATCATGAGTATTAATTGTTCTTTCTTAGTAATGAATACATTCAGCAGTGTGTTCATTTTAGTTATCTTACATATTCATATATACAGGTTTATATCTTCTCCTTTTCCCTTTTCTCTTTCCGCCTTTTCCCTTCCCAATCACTTTTGCTCTTTGAGCTGTTTTTTAGCCTTACATAGTATTTATTATAGATTTTGGGTCATATATACTTTTCCATTTCTTACTCTAGGGAGACAATATGGTATTTACACATGTGGGTTTGATTTATCTCACTTATGAGTATGGTCTCAAGTTGTGACCATTTACTTATAAAAGTCTCAATGCAATCTTTCTTAATAGCTGAGTAAAATTTCATTGTACAAAAATACCACATCTTTTTATCCATTCTTTGATTGATGGGCACTTGGGTTGTTTCCAAAATCTGGCTATTACAAATTGGGTTGTTACAAACATGGGTGCACAGATATCACTGTGGTATGATGTTTTCAATTCTTCTGGGAAAATGCCCAAAAGTGGGATAGCTGGGTTGAATGGGATCTCTAATCCTAGTTTCTTGAGGAATCTCCACACTGATTTCCACAGTGGTTGCATCAGTCTACACTCCCACCAACAGTGGAGAAGAGTTCCTTTTTCCCCACAGCCCTGCCAGCATTTGATGTTGGTTGATTTTTTAATCTTGGCCATTCTTTCTGGAGTGAGATGGAATCTCAACTTTGTTTTAATTTGCATTTTCCGAATGACCATTGATGTTGAACATTTTTTCATGTATTTATTTGCCATTTGTATTTCTTTTTCTGAGAAGTGTGTATTCATCTCAGATGCCCATTTTTGCATTGGGTCCTTGAATTTTAGGGGCCTGATTTCTTTTAATTCTTTATATGTTTTAGATAGAAGTCCTTTGTCTGATGGACAAATGGCTAAGATACTTTACCATTTCGTGGGTTTTCTTTTCACTCTGTTGGAGATTTCCTTTGACATGCAAAAACTTTTTAGTAAGATGAGATCCCAGTTGTTGATTCTGGGAAGTGTTTCCCATGTAATTTTATTTTCATTTATGAACTCTCTGCCTACTCCTATGTCATCGAGATTTTTACCTACTCTGTCTTCTAGTAAGTTTAGTGTCTCTGTTTTTATATTCAGATCTTTGATCCATTTTGACTTTATTTTAGTGCATGGTGATAGTCATGGATCTAGTTTTAGTTTACAGCATATAGAAAGCCAGTTTTTCCAGCACCATAGTTAAAGAGGCTGTCTTTCTTCCAATGTACATGTTTGGCCCCTTTGTCAAAGACGAGGTGGCTGAGTGTGTTTGTAGTTGTGGCTGTATCTTCTAATCTATTCCATTGATCTTCAGGTCTGTTTTGATTCCAGTACCATGCTGATATTATCACAGTAGCTTTGTAGTATAGTTTCAAGTCGGGGATTGTGATGCCTCCTGCCTTCCCTTTTTTGCCCAGAATTGCCTTTGCTATTCTATGTCTTTTCTGGTTCCAGATGAATTTCAGGAATGCTTTCTCTAGCTCTGTGAGGTAGGCAAGTGGTATTTGATTGGGATTGCATTGAATCTGTATAATAATTTTGGGAGAATGGCCATTTTCACGATGTTTGTTCTTCCTATCCATGAACAGGGAATATCTTTCCATTTTCTGAAATCTTCTTCGATTTCCTTCTTTAGAGTGATGTAATTTTCACTGTATAGATCTTTTACTTCCTTTTTAGATTGATTCCTAAGTATTTCATTGCTATAGTGAAGGGTGCGGTTTCTCTTATTTCTCTCTCAGTGACTTTGTTGTTTGTGTACAGGAATGCTATTGATTTTTGAGTGTTCACCTTGTATCCAGCTACATTACTAAATTTGGTTATTACTTCTAGAAGTCTTCTAATGGATTTTTGGGGGTCTTCTATGTAGAGTACCATATCATCTGCAAATAATGATAATTTCACTTCTTCCTTTCCTATCCTTATTCCCTTTATTTCTTTCTCTTGTCTAATTGCTCTGGCTAATATTTCCAGAACTATATTGAATAGGAGTGGTGATAATGGACATCCTTGTCTAGTTCCTGATTTTAGGTTGAAAGTTTTCAGTTTTTGTCCACTTAGTAAGATGTTGGCTGTTGGTTTATGATATATGTCTTTCATCAGGTTGAGGTAGAGACCATCTATTCCAATTTTCTGTAGGGTTTTTTTTTATCATGAATGGGTGTTGGATTTTGTCAAAAGCTTTTTCTGCATCTATTGAGATGATCATGTGGTTCTTGTCCTTGGCCCTGTTGATATGGTGTATTACATGTATTGATTTCCGAATGTTGAACCACCCCTGCATTCCTGGGATGAATCCCACTTGATCATGGTGTATAATATTTCTGATAACTTGCTGTATTCTATTTGCCAGTATTTTATTGAGGATTTTTTGTGCCTATGTTTGTTAGGGAGATTGGCCTGTAATTTTCTTTTTTGGTTGGGTCTTTCTCTTGTTTTGGTATTAGGGTAATACTTGTTTCCAGGAATGAGTTAGGGAGACTTGCTTCCCTTTCAACTTCATTGTAGAGTTTGAGGAGTGTTGGCATTAAGCCTTCCCTAAATTTCTTGTAAAATTCAGCAGTGAATCCATCAGGGCCCAGGCTTTTCTTTGTTGGCATGGTCTTAATTACATTTTCAATTTCATTAGCTGAAATTGGGTTATTCAGCAGCTTTACATCTTCTTCATTCAGCTTTGGTAACTCATAGGTTTCTAGGAATCTGTCCATTTCTTCTGTGTTATCAAATCTATGTGAGTAAAGGTTTTTGAAGTAGATGTTGATGATCTTCTGTATTTCCACTGGGTCTGTAGTGATTTCACCTTTTTCATTTCTTATTGCATGAATCTGAGTTTTCTCTTTCCTCTTCTTGATAAGGTTGGCTAGGGTTTTATCAATTTTATTTAGTCTTTCAAAGAACCAACTCTTCAATTCATCAATTCTTTGTATTGTTTTCTTAGTTTCAATTGCATTAATTTCTGCTCTAATCTTAATAATTTCCTCCCTTCTTTGGCTTTGGAATTCACTTGCTCTTCTTTTTCAAGAAGTTTGAGGTGCAGCATTAGGTTGTTTATGTGTGTTCTTTCCATTTTTCTGATATGAGAGTTTAGTGCTATAAATTTCCCTCTGAGGACTGCTTTCATTGTATCCCACAGGTTCCGGTAATTTGTATTTGCATTTTCATTCAATTGTGCATATTAGTTAACTTCTTCTTTAACTTCTTCTGTGACCCATTGGTTATTTAGGAGGGTATTATTTAATTTCCATGTGTTTATGCAGTTATTGTAGGGTTTTTTGTCATTCATTTCCAATTTTACTGTGCTATGGACAGATAATATGCATGAAATGATTTCAGTTTGTTTGCATTTACTTAAGCTTGTTTTGTGAACCAGTAGATGATCTATTTTAGAGAATGACCCATGTGCAGCTGAGAAGAATGTGTATTCTGATGTTGATGGGTGGAATACTTGGTATACATCTACTAGGTTCATTTGTTCACAAAGCTTGATTCAGTTTCTGCTATTTCTTTGCTGATTTTTTGTTTGGTTGATCTGTCTCTCTGTGACAATGGGGTGTTAAGGTCCCCTGTTATAACTGTATTATTGTTTATTTGGTTTTTCATATCTATTAAGAATTGTCTTACATAGTTGGGTGCTCCCTTATTCGTTGCATATATATTTATGATTGTAATCTCTTCCTCTTGAAGTTTTCCCCTAACAAGTATGTAGTGAACTTCTTTATCTCTCTTGATCATTCTTGGTTTGAAGTTTGCATTGTCTGCAAACATAATAGCTACCCCTGCTTTTTTCTAGGTTCCTGTTGCATGGAGCATTGTTTCCAGCCTTTGATTTTTAGTCTGTGAATTTCCTTTTGAGTGAAATGTGTTTCTTGTATACAACATATTGTTGGGTTTTGTTTCTTAACCCACTCTGCTAGTCTGTTTCTTTTTATTGGTAAGTTGAGACCATTTATATTGATTGATAGAACTGATATGTACCGGCTCATCCCTGTCATGATATCTTTCTGTTGTTGGTTTTCTACATTTTCTGTTTAATTATTTGCCCTGCTTAGTGGTTTCCTTTGGTTGTTGTTCTTAAGATTGTGGCTATCTTTGTCTCTTTCTAGAGTGTCTTTCAGTACTCTTTGTAGTGTTGGTTTGGTGGCCGTAAATTTGTTCAGTTGTTCTTCGTCATGAAAGTATCTTATTTCTCCATTAATTTTTAAGGATAGTTTTGCAGGGTACATCAATCTGGGTTGAAAGTTGTTTTCTTTCAGGATTTGAAATACTTCACTCCAAGCTCTTCTTAACTTAAAGGTTTGTGTTGAGAGGTCTGCCATGATTCTGATAGGCTTTCCTTCATAGGTGATCTGTTTCTTTTCTGTGACAACTTTTAGTATTTTGTTCTTGTGCTGTATTTCTGATACCCTTATTATTATATGTCTGGGTGAGGATTTATTTTGGTTATGGTTAACTGGGGTTCTATCTTCAGCTTCATTTAAGTGGTTCTTGAAACTTTCCATGGAGTTTTTCATTTCCTGCATTTCCCTTTGCATCTGTTTCATGCATTCTGTTTGTGTCTTATATTGTTCATTCAAAGTTTCAATCATTTTCTTAAGTTCTTCTATTTTTTATCTTGCTCTTCTTTAGATACACACAACATTTCTTTAATAATGATTCTCATTTCATTTTTTAGCTGAGAGAATATTTCTGATTTGAATTTCTGTATAGCTTCATCAAGCTGTTTCTTTACTGCATTTTCTATCATTTCAGAACGTCCATTTGTGTGACTCACACTGTCTTCCATTTCAGTGTTTCCTGGGTTTATTCTTTGTGGACTGGGGGACTGAGACTGCCTCTTGGTCTTTCGTTTTGTCATTTTCTTCTAGAACCTATGTGGCTCTCTGTCCTGCGAGGCTGACCAGGCATTCCCCTGTGGGTCGTGTGGAGTGGTGGGTCACACTGAGTCATGGGACCTGGTAGAGTTGGATCCTGCACTCAGCAAGTGAGGGCAGCCTCCCAGGGCATGCGGGTGGAGCCTCCACCTTAACTGGGTGGGGGCCAAGGCCTCCCAGTCCCAGGGAGCAAGGCAGAGTGTTCCCCAGAGTGTGACGCCGCCTGGACCCTGGGTCTGTCTGCAAGTTCAGAGTAACAGCTGTGCCAAGGCAAGCCTGGGCAATTCCCAGGCCTACAGGGCCAGGGCCTTGCTCCCGGCTCAGCAGGGGTCCGTGAGCTCTAGGTTGCCACGCACACATGCGTCTCCACTGAAGTATGGAGCTCATGCGTGCTCTGCACTCTGGTGGGGGGAGCCCAAGCTCTCCATGTCCCTGCAGCTATGTTGGTCAGTCACTGATGAGCAGCTCTGGGGTCCTGGGCTGATCTGGGCTGGGCTGCGTACCTCTGCCCTGCAAGACTGGACAGGCATTCCCCTGAGGGTCATGATGAGTCTTGCCCAGAAAAAGCATCTGACAAAGTCCAACATCTATGCATGATAAAAACCCTACAGAAAATTGCAGTACAGGGTCTTATCTTAATCTGATAAAAGCCATCTATGACAAACCAACAGCTTACATCATACTGAATGTTCAAAAACTGACAACTTTCATTCTAAAATCAGAAACAAGAGAAGGATGTCCATTATCACCTCTCTTATTCAATATAGTTCTGGAAAGAGCCAGAGCAATTAGACAAGAGAAAAAAAATAACGATAGGAAAAAAATAACGATAGGAAAGAAAGAATTTAAATTATCATTATTTGTAGATGACATGATACTTTACACAGAAGACTTCAAAGTTCCACCAAAGACTTATAGATTTAATAGCCAAATCTAGTAATGTAGCTGGATACAAAGTAAACACTCAAAAATCAATTGCATTTCTGTACACAAGCAACAAACTCACAGTGAGAGACCCTTTACAATAGCGACTAAAAACATGAAATACTTAGGAATTAATCTAACAAAAGAAATAAAAGATTTATACAATGAAAACTACAGCACTCTGTAAAAGGAGATCAAGGAAGATACCAGAAAATAGAAAGATATCAATTGCTCATGTATAGGAAGAACCAACATAGTGAAAATGACCCTACTCCCAAAACTTTTATACAGATTTAATGCAATTCCAGTCAAAATATAAATAGCATACCTCACAGAACTAGAGAAAACATTCCTAAAATTCATTTAGAACCAGAAGACACCTAGAATAGCAATTCTGGGCAGTAAAGTCAGGGTGCATCACAATTTCTGACATGAAATTATACTACAAAGCTACTATGATAAAATCAGTATGGTATTTGCAAAAAATCCCCCAAAAAACAAACCAGACCCTAGGATCAGTGGAATGGAACAGAAGATGCAGATGCAAATACAAACACACTAAACCACCTTATCTTCAACCGAGGAGCCAAACATGTTCACTGGAAGAAAGACAGTCTCTTCAAGAAATGGTGCTGGAAAAACTCTCTTTCCACATGCTGAAGCCTAAAACTAGACACATGTCTATCACCATGCACTACACTAAAATCAAAATGGATCTAAGATCTAAATATTAAAGCAGAAACACTGAATCTATTGAAAGAGAAAGTAGTTAGAAAACTTGAAGACATGCGTGTAGGTAGAGAGCTCATGAATGAATCCCAGACTGCACAGGAAATACTTCAAAGAATAAATGATATCTCATTTTATTAAAAAGCTTTTGAGCAACAAAAGAAATCACCAACAAAGCAAAAAGAGAACCCACCCAGTGGGGGAAAAAATATAGTCAACTATCTCTCAGACATTGGACTTGTATTTAGAGCTTATAAAGGATTGAAAAAAATCAGGCCCCCCAAATTCAAAGACACAATCCAAAAATGGCCATCTGAAATGAACATGCACTTTTCAGATGAAGAAATATAAATGTCAAATAAAATGTTCAACATCATTGGTCATTCAAGAGATGCAATTTAAAACAATACCAAGAGTCTATCTCACCCAAGAAAGAATGGCTACCATCAAGAAATCAACCAATAACAAATGATGGTGGAGCTGTGGGGAAAAAGGGACACTTTTCCACTGTAGGTGGTACTGTAGAATGGTACAACCACTGTGGAAATCAGTATGGAGGTTTCTTAAAAAACTCGAATTAGAGATTTCATTCTACCCAGCTATTCCTCTCCTGGGTATTTTGCCAGAAGAATTAAAAGCATCATACTACAGTGATATATGAGCACCTATGTTTATAGCAGCACAATTTGTAATAGCTAAATCTCATAAAAAATCCAAATATCCATCAACCGAGGAATAGATTTAAAAATGTCTTTTTAAAAGTATAATGGAATACTACTCAACTACAAAGAAAGATAAACTTGAGACTTTTATAAGTAAATGGATACAAATCGAGACCATGTTCCTAAGTGAAATAAAAGAGACCCACAGGTGTAAAGCTTATAGTGTCTCACTAGTGGGAGAATCTAAAAGAGTAAACAAGATCCAAAATGTATAATAAATATTGTAAATAGGGAAGAAACTGTTCAGAAGAGAAAAAAACATGATGACAGAAAGGGAAAAGGAAGGAAGGAAAAAGGAAAGAATATATATACACACAAGACAGTTAAGGTAGCTATATACCTGTTCCTCTTGGTACACTGAGGGAAAAGTTTTGTGCTAGTAATTTTCTGCACAATGTTTCGTCACTGTATCTTGTACTCTGTACAACTACTGTGAATATAACAATACACAACATGCTGATTATTGTTATTCTCCTACTAGCCTCTTTGGAAACTATTTTATTGCTATTTTTTCACTGTTTTCTTTTAAAATAAAATTGTTTTAAAAGTATTGACATTTGGAAATAGAGCATTTAGGAGGCAATTAGGTTTAGATGAGGATACAAAGTAGAACTACTTAGAAAACTAGAGTGCCCTCCACTGTGTGTGTGTGTGTGTGTGTGTGTGTGTGTGTGTTGCCGCTGTCTTTCCATGTGAGGTCACAGGGAGTCAGCAACCATGTGCTAACTAGGAAGACAGGCGAAGTCCTGATCTTGTTTCCCCACTCTCCAGAGCTTTGAAGAATAAAACACTGCTATTTAAACCACATTCTATGCTGTTTTGCTATAGAAGCCCAAAGGGACTAATACATGATTCAGTGATGATCAGGAGTTAGGCATCATGATTTTTGAGGATCTAACCACTAGCTCTTTGCAGCTTGCATTCAAGATACACTTTCCAGGAGATGCAGTCGAGGTACATTTTCCCCACAGAGTCATATTTCTCAGATTGCTTTATAATTTTTAATTTTTTATTAGTACATAATGATTGCATTCCTCATGGGGAGGTAGTGCATGTACATATCAGATTTTAATACTTTTTTCACTTTCCCCCATCTCTTTGTCCCCTTCCCTTTTTGCAAAAGATTTATCTCCCTATGTCCTATCTATCTTTTATCTTGCTCCTTATTTATTCTTTGAATTTCTCATATTGAGAAACCATGTGATATTTAAACGTGTGTTTTATATATTCCACTTAAAATTGCTATCTCAAAGTGAATTCATGTTTTACAAATGACTGAAGTCTTCTATGTGACAGAGTAGTTCCCCACTGCGTGTAAATACATTTTCTCTATCCATCCATTGATGGACACATAGACCTCTTCCATGACTTAGCTATTATGAATTGTGCTTCTATAAATATAAGTATGTATATATCACTCTGATACAATGTCTTTAACTTTTTTAGGAGGAAACTCAGAAGGGGAATACCTGTGCCAAATGAAATTTCTGATTTTATATTTTTAAGGAGTCTCCGTACTGATTCCCATAATAGTTTTACTAGTATAAATTTTCACTAGCAATGTAGGAAGGTTTTTTTTCCCCCTGCAGCCTAGCCAGCATTTGTTTTTATTTGATTTCTCGATGATGACCATTCTTTCTGGAGGAAGATGGAATCTCAGTTTAATTTGCACTTCTCTAACATCAATGTTGAATAATTTTCATGTATTTCTTAGCCATGTGTACTTCTGAGAGGCATCTCTTCATTTCAATTGTTCACTCTTATGATTATATTTACTGGTAACCCCACTGATTTTTCCCTATGATCATCTTTTGGATGAGTATCACGAAGTCAGTGGCATGCAGTGATGAGAAATGCAGACTTTCAGGACACTAAGATGAGCACATATCTTCCCTGGACTTCTCCAATCCTCCTACCCTGTGTTTCCTTCTGCTTAGAAACAACGTAACATGTTTTTCATTTTCTTTTTTCTAGTTTATTATCTTTTTGTTCCACCAGAACAAAAAGTTTCTGAAAGTACAAATCATTGCTTTAGGCTGGGATGAGTTGGGACACATGGGAAACAGAAGCTCAGCACCAACAGTTTTTTTTCTATATTATGAAGATTAGGACACCTGGGGTATATTTTTTGATATTTCTTCTTCATCTGAGTTTATGGAGAGATCAAAGAGATAAATGCATGACTATTTTTCCAATCAGATATTTGATGAAACTCACTGTATCTTGATAGCAAAGAACAGATCTTGTCATTAGGATGAAAATTTAGGAATTCGATGTAAAAATCGCCATCCTATGAAAGGCAGCCCTGATGAGTGCAGCATGCCTTGGGATTTGGGAATTTGATTGGAGAGCTCTGCAAGAATAATGTCCCATTCTCCATCTGCATGGGCCAAGGCTAACTAGAGTTCCTGCTCCAGATTAAAATTAGCATTGAAATTGGAGCCACAGGTGGCAAGTTGTCTGTGTTTGGTGGTGGTAACATAGTACCTTCAGGGAGAGGTCTCACCTTGCTGCAAAGATGAAAATATCTAGCCAGAAACTTTGGGCCACAAGTAGTGTATTTTAAATATGAATGCAAATATGTTAATATTAACTCTTTATTCACTTATTGAAAGCTTACTTTCTCTGCGGATACATGGCCTTCGTTATTCCTGCAATAAACCTATGTGGCAAATAGTATTTTTAAATGGTTCTTTATGGAGGAAAATGCAGTTAAGGCAGTTAAATAACTTACTCAAACTTATCTGACTGCACTCAGCTAGAAAGTAGAAAAATAGAATAATTCACTCAAATTGTTTTTCTCATTTGGTAATATATAACATGAAGCATTTTCCAGCCCTCTGCTAACCTTGGAATGCATTGTGAGTAAAGCAACAAATGGACCTCTAACTAAGTGGAGTGTTAAGTTCAAACACAGGCTTCTGGCTGCATGATCTTATGGTTTCAGCAATTAATCTTAGGTGAGAGGAAGAACAGGAATGGAGAGGATGAGACTAGAAAGGACCAAAGAACAATTAGCAAATGCAGTTCTCCAGACCAAAAAGAAAAAAAAAAAAAAAAGCATGAGGAATTGCCATACTATTTTTCATAGTGGTTGCACTAGCTTACTAAACTTACATCCTTGAAGGAGTTAAAAAATTGAAGTACAGTAGTACATGTATACTCATGTTCATAGCAGCACGAGTTTTGGAATCAGCCAAGATGCTCATAGGAATGGATAGAGAAAATGCAGTGCACATACATGATGGGATACTATTTACCTATAAATAAGAATAAAATTATGGCATTTGCAGGAAAATTGATAGAATCAAAGACCATAATGTTAAGAGATATGCATCATATACAGAAAGTTAAATATTGAATAGTTTACTTGAAATGTGAATCATAAAATATGAATAAGGAAAAGAGTTAAACAAGTGAGAGATTGTTGGTAGCAAACAGGCAGATTGTTGGAGATGGGGAAGGAGAGCAGGGAAGGGAAGATCGCATGAAGGGAGGTAAAGAAATAGATAATGATAAAGATATGCTGCATCCATATGCCAATTACCAAAATGAATGCAACCATGATATCTTGCAAACACACACACACACACACACACACACACACACACAAGAATTCAGAGACTAAAAAAGAAAAACAATTAGAGTCAATCTCACTGATAAAATATTTAAAATTAAATCCCAGTTTTTCATTAAAAAGGATGAGGAGGTAATTATTTGCTTTCTCCCAACAGCTACTAAGTATACATTAATTCATCATCCAATTGGCTCATTCAGCAAATATTTATTGAGTATTTGCTTACTACAATTCTGGCCCTGTTCAAAATGCCAGCGATACAGCAGTGAACATGACAAAACAGGCACTGAATGAGTAATACAGATATTCCAGGTTGTAACCACGATTGTGATAAAGAATGATGCGCTTCTGAAAGCAGAATTAGGAGGGGTGTCGAGGAGGGAAACTCTGAGAATCAGATTTTGATGCAAAAACATATCCATGGATCTTTTATTCCAGGTAGAGTTAAGAGCAAATAAAAGGTTCTAGGCAGTAAATATGAAGTATGGTTCACAAAGATAACTGGGATCTGAAATTCAGGAAGCACATAAGGGTTGACCTAGGATGAAAGGGATATAGTAGCCTGATCATATAGGAATTGTGAATAGAGGAGAGGAAGGACAGTTGTTTTTCTTTTTACATTACTGTAGTTTCTCTCTTTGATCACTAACATTGGATGTAAACACTAACAGGCTGCATCTGACCTTCAGGAGATGAATAGCAACCTCCCCCATTAAGCCTAGGAGAATCCCTGAGCAGTATTACAGTACGGCTATTGAAGTACACACTTTTTGGTCAGTATTGGGGGAGCACACAGAACTAGCTGAGTTCACGAGTTCTATTTTATGTGTTTCACGTGGCTTTGCAGTAGAAGATTGCATAGCCCTTTGTTGATAAGATCATTAATGGCTTTTCTAGTTGTTATTAATTGTTTTTCTACATTTATAAATTGTGACTCTGTAAACTGGCCCCAGGGTATGAGTACAAAAATTGAGCTTTGATTATAATAAGTAAAGTATTATTAACAAAAGCAATTAGAGTTAATAGCTTCAACTAAGGAAAACAAAATGATAGCCTTTAGTGCTTTCCCACTGGGGAAACCAGATTAAATCACTTGCAGAAAAGAAAAATCTTTATTTTTGGCCCCACCAAACATTGTAAAATGATGTTGCCTTTGCATATTTCTACCCGCTTTGCTCACAAGTAGAAATTAAGTTTTGAGCTGAACAAAGTTATTGCTAATTAGTTTCTCTGATGAAAGACCCAATTGTAGAATTCCACACTTTAATGTAGTTATTATTTGTGTTATGAATGATGACTTTCAGAGATTTTTGTCTGACTTCACCTCCATCTTCCAAAATTTAAGATAGACAAACAGAAATATAAGCAGAACATTCGTCTTTTATTCAGGATTACTTTAAATGTTACTCTGAAATTTATGAACTAAACAAATAATGTTATGATATATTAAAATAATTTGTCAAAGAATTAAGACAAAAATTATAATTTATTAGATTTCTTATGCATCATAATTTCTGCTAAGTGCAATGCTATTTGCCAGCATGACCAGAGAGGGCAATGAGTGATTTTATAGTTCATATTATCTCTGGGAAAATGAAGCTCAGAGAGGTAAAGGGATTTGCATCTAATCACAAAGCTGTTATAGGAGACATGTTATTCGAAGTTATATCTTTCTGTCTCCAGAATTCACTTTCTTACCAAGAGAGCTCAAGGTCACTTTACATAGTTTCACTTTTCAAATAACAAGCTACTCATGCTGAAGGCAAAGAGATCAGAGTATCTGCTGTGCGGTCTGTTCAGAGCTGTCTTCTCATACAGCAATCTGCATTTCCCCAGGACTAAGCAGTCTGGCTCTTTACAGGACTTTAATCACAATGCTACAGACTGTACTTCATCTAATTAGCCCTTTGCCTGTTTCCATAGTTCCCAACCAAGTCTTCTCACTTCTCCTCTGGAGACCAAGCCATGAGCTCATGAACTTGTCTGTCAGCTGGACATTCTCCCAGTGTTTCTTAGTTTTCTTATCTGCTACAGCTCCCTTGTGAATGTTCCCTACAGTTTGGAGGTAACCAACAGCCCAGAATTTGTTGTAGACTACCCATGTACCTTCACTGGGGGAAGCTCCTACATGCCACAGAACCATTCTGGCTCTCTTGCGTTCTGATATATTCAAAGAACATACACAAGTAGCCTAAAAGGAATTAAATTATGGACTTATATACATTGCAAATGGCACCTCCAGTCTTTCCCTAAGGTTGAAAAGTGTAACCTAATCCATCTGTATTATATCTAAAATGTCCTAAGATAAAAAGCATGCCTCCAGTGTACGGATGATTTTATTAGTCCTCCGACTTTACATGAAGAATTTTGAAAACAGAGAGAACAGAGGTCAGCACCAAGTCATGTGTGGTTGGCTTGGCAAAGGGAAAATGAGCATAAAAGGATCACATTTTCTCTGAGGATATGTAGTTCAGTGTGTGTGTGTGTGTGTGTGTGCGCGCACGCACATGTGTGTGAGAGAGAGAGAGACAGAGACAGAGAGACAGAAATAAACACAGGTAACATAATGGAAGGTACGGCCCAACTATCTTTTCCATATAGAAATTGCACATAGTAATTAAAAACCAACCAAATATACAAAAAATAGAAATTGCACCAGACTTCACCAATCCCACTCGCCAGTGTTTGCATCACCGTGTCTGCTGCAAGCTTCCTGGGCAGGGAATCTCAATCTTCACATGATTGTGGTGAAAACTGTTGTGACCTGCATGACTCTTCCTTACCTGGTTCCAGAAGCAGCATACATAGGCATCTGAGGGCTTCTTCTGAAAGTCCCTTGGAGCCTACTCTCCCTTTGGTTTGGACCTAGTGTTCACAGTAAGAGAGAAACCTGATCCATTCCACAGTAACCTGGAGACTTCACAAGGTGCTCAGGGTTCCCAATGTCTCCTACGTGAGGGAGTCATCATCCGCCTTCTCCTTCAGTCGTGCACATGAATTCAAGCAAACAAAGCCTCCTAGATCCTCTCCTTGCCTGAAATCTGTGGTCATCCAAACCCAGAGGGCAGAGGGCAGATGGCAGTCAACTCTGAGATGCTCTCCCTTTTCCTTTCTGAGAAGATCCTTCTATCTTTTTCTTCATCTAGCTCCCTCTGCTAACTCCACCTGATATCAACACTATTTTCCACACTTCTTTCATCCCTCTTTTATTCTCAGTAATGTTATTCACTGTGTCCTCTATTTGAGGGAAAGAACACTTACAAACAAAACATATAACAGCACTCAAATCAGAACAACATTTATTGCATACTGATCTTACCTCCTTTATTCCCTACCTCAAAACCTATCTGATGCAACCACTGCCCCATCCTCTGGTTTGCTTTACTTCTCTCTGACCATTTATTATCCAACCCTTAGGGTCTGTTTTATCTGAAACAGTTACTCAGAACACAAATAATTACAGCTCATATGTCTTCTTCAAAGCATCTACACCACCACGGAGAAGTGGTTTTATGAATATCTGAAGTCAGGTAAGATTTGTGATATAATTGGGATAGGAACCAAATAATAAGTTGTTTGATAAAGCATCCTTTCTGAACTCAAATTCCATCTCTGTAATGTACACATAACATCATATTGAGATAATCATTTATTTTCCTTCTGCCTCAGTGTCCTTAAAGTAGAAATGCTATTAGTAGACATCCTATATGTAAAATATGTTGTGAGAATGAACTGAGATAGCATATTTTAAGAGTCTTAGAATTTGCCTGGCCAAAAGCAAGTACAAATGACTTTGTTTATATTAAATGGCCTCGGTGGGTGATAGAAGTAATAAATGAGATGGAGTGGGTACTTCTCCCTGTTCCCTGTCCATAAAGAGACAAAATTTGAGATTTAATAGGCAAACATTGCAAAAGTAGATGAGTTGTGGAAGGAAATTTAGGCATGGCTGATCATGTGCCCAAGGATGAAATACAAAAAAACAAACAAAACAAAACAAAACAAAACAAAGAAACAAAAACAGTTCTTCAAACACTTTGCATGGGATGTGGGTTGTGACTGGAGTACATGGAGATATAAAAAATGGCAGAAGATAAGAATCATGTGAAATGTGCTGAGGCAAGCTCTTAGAGGATTCTCAGATACCATGGGATTCTCAGATACCACTGCACTCACAATGTAGAAAACAGTATTTGGGTGAGTGTTAGGTAGATTTGCCATGACTGCAGTAGCAGTTTAATGATTTTTCTCTTTAAAAGTCATGAGTTGCAAAAAAATCATACATATATATGATTTTATGCATATGACTTTATATACATATATTTCTTCTTCTTGTTGTTCTTCTTGTTCTTCTTGTTCCTCTTCTTGTTCCTCTTCTTCTTCTTCTCCTTCTCCTTCTCCTTCTCCTTCTCTTTCTCCTCCTCCTTCTCCTCCTCCTCCTCCTCCTCCTTCTTCTTCTTCTTGTTCTTCTTCTTCTTCGCTTTTGCCTCCACCTCTGCCTCCTCCTTCTCCTTCTCCTTTTCCTCCTTTTTCTTTTTCTTCATCTTAAATGGTCCCAATGGGTGGTAAGATCTTCCTAAGAAGATCCTACTACCCTTTTCTTCACCTAAATCCATCTGCTAACTCCACCTGATGTCAGCACTATTTTTCATCCTTCTTTAATCCTTCTTTTATTCTCAGTAATGTCATTCACAATGTTCCTCTATTTGGGAGAAAGTACACTTTCCTCTATTTGGGGTAAAGTAAACAAAACCTATAATAGCACTCAAATCAGAGCAACATTTATCACATATTGATCTTACCTCCTTTATTCCATACCTCAAAACCTATCTGACGCAAACACTGCCCCATTTAAGATCCATTTACTTTGAAGTGTGTCCACTTCTTGTTTGCGCATTTCTTCATGAATGCCAGTAGATTCTTACCAATCACCATGAGGTAATATAAATGAACTAATTTTCTGGATATGCTCATGCTTCAGATTGTTCTTTCTCTTCTCCCTCCAAAAACTGAAGGTTTCTCATCAAGCTCTTTGCCTTGGTCATGTTTACTGATGCACTTTCTTTTTGGCAGGCATTCAGATTTCTTGGTGACTAGGAAGAAGCTATACTTTTTAGAGGTTATCCCTTCTGCAAAATGACTCACAGATGAAAAGTGCTTTTTCTCCATCACAAATATTAGTGGACTAGCATTTGACCCAGAATTTGAACTCTGTGAAGATTACTGGAACTCTGTGGAAAACTCTATGGAACCCTTGCCAAAAAGGGAGGTGCTCTTGTGCCAGCAATGGGAACTTTCTCACTTTCCAGTGTTCTGTTACTTGATCTTGGTCTTTTCTTTTCATTGCTGTATACAGAGACTGACCACGAATTTGTTGAGCATGACTCATCTCACACAATGCACCTCTCAGCTGTAATGCACTGATGTTTTCCAAACAGGCATGTCTTTGCGACATCAAATGCCATTACCGTCAAAAAAGCGTCAGGCAAACACAGTACAATGACCTCACTACTCACTTGCAGATGGGCTTCTGTACCACATCAGTCTGAATTCTCCATGTGTCCCAGGCTGGAGTGTTTTTGTGCTTTTCCTCATGCACTCACACATGTTTGGCAGCAGAATTATGGATGTCATATTCTTCATAAGTTCTTTATTTTTCTTTTTCCATGTGTTGTGGAATTCATATATTTTAAAATTCTTGGTTTTCTTCCTATTTTAAACTAGGTGCATTCAGTTTCTGGGAATTCCTTCTGCTTCCACTTGAATTTGATAAAAAATATTAACAAAGAATAATAATTTTGTTTTAGTAGACATTTAAATATGTGCCTTATAAAGATAAAAGTGTTAGCAAAGAAAATATGGTTTTCAGTAGACATTTAATTGTGACTTCTAAGGGCATGTAGAAAACAAGGAGAAATGTTAGGGCCACTGGTTGCTTTCTTCATAGATAGGATAATGTAATCTTCAGAAGACGGCTACATTTTATTTTCCTAGTAAGGAAAATATAGGACTGAATACATGGATTCTAAAGAAGGATTTGAAAAGGGAGTTAATGACTTTCCTTTTTGTCTTGTCTAGATGTCATTTTGCGGGTCAGCTGGAGAGAGAGAGCCTGTTCAGCCCTGTGTCTGCCATAGTCGCAACAGGAGTCACCTAGAATAACTGAAGTAACTTCAGAGATTTTGACTTATCAACTTCCCAACTACCAACTTGGATTTGGATATGTATGATTGTTATAAAGTTCTTGTCAGTTTAAAGTTCAAATACTTGTTGATCAAAACTTCATGCCCATTCTTTAAATAAATGCTTAGCAATTAAAGTCACTTATAAAAGTAGTTCCAAAAGGAAAGAAAGAAAGAAAGAAAGAAAGAAAGAAAGAAAGAAAGAAAGAAAGAAAGAAAGAAGGAAGGGAGGAAAGAAATGGGTTCCATGTTAGCAAAACAAGTGAAATGATTTAGTTATTTTCTGGAAACTTGTCAAATCTTTTTAGAATAATCAAATCTTATCTATTTAGAGTGTATAATATTTTCCTTTTAAAATTTTTCTTCTAAGTGTTACATATGTAAAGTATAATTTCAAATATATTTTGAGAATATTAGACACATTTTTCTACATGAGGAAAATGACCCTACATTTTCATCATCTAACTTCTCCAGTAAAGCATGATAGTACATAGTTTTTCTTGAATGTTTTTATTAATTGTATTGCATTAGCAAGAAAGAAACTAATGCAATGTCAGGGTTAAAAGCTCTGCTCCTGTCTGTCTAGGTTAGAAGCCTGGATCCACCTCTTTGTCTGTGTGACTTTAAGCAAATGATTTTCTCTCTATATGCCTTCATTTAGAAATTTATAAAGTGTTTAACATGATGAAACCCACTACTAAAAGTGTATTGTGCATATTAAATAAACTGAATTTTCAAAAGAATGCTTTTAAGAGTAATTACTGTTACCCCAGCAGTCAGTAGATGCAAGTTGTTATTTAGTATGAAACACTTGTTCTGTCACTTGCATTTCTTTCCATAATTCTGCAATGTCTACTAGCGGTGATAAACCTGTGGCATACATACCACAGCTGGGTGTGTGTTATCACTGAAAGCTCTAAAAGCTTTGCTATCAAAGGTCTAGACTACCACTATTACTAAGAACCACAAGGTAACAGGTGTTTTATGAAAAATCACTTGTTATGCATTCTTTAATCCACACATCAACGTTTTCCTGCCTGAAAAGTACAAGATGCTTTTTGTGAGAAAGCCAGGTTTACAGACATTGTAAAATTGTCACACCTCATGGTCAAATGTAAAGCTGCCATTATAGTGTTCTGTGCAGTAAGTTATGACACCAATATTTAAGGAATATTGGATTGAGTACTAGCTTGATGTTTTAAGTATTTTACATGGGTTAAATAACTTTTTACTTAAACAACCTCATGAATCAGCTAATATTACCTTTATTTAATAGATACATAGAAAATTTGCAATGAGGTGAACTAGGTCACCTGCAGGTGGGTGATGATAGAAGGTGGCGATTGGTCTTGGACTAAGCCACATGATTTCACAGCTGGCATTCTTACCTACTTCTCTTCTGTCCCTTTCTCACATCTGAAGAATTAAATTGTCATCACATGAAGGTGAAGACACACTTGTCTACTTCTCAGCTGTTTGTTTCATGATTCTTGCATGGTAGGTCCTCTGCAGAAGTTTACTGAATGAATGAGCACACCACACACCAAATCCTTTAAGATATTTCATCAGATGAAGTAGTGGCATGTAGAATTGAGCAGAATAACTGGATATATTTTGAAGTGGATCTGATAAAATACCAGAGGAAATGATAAATTCTTGAATGTATTCAAAACCTACTGTGATGTAGTTTCTTCACTTGACAGTTTTATTTTCTTTATGGTTTAATCCTCAGAAGTTCAGGGAATAAAGAATAGTACCTTCTATTTATTTCATATTAATTCTTTATTGTCCTTGACTTATTTTTCTCTCAAAAGGAAACAAATCAAATTTAACTTCACACTCTGGTTTAAGCTCTAAACCCACAGCATGACCATTTGCATCATAAACTCAGTGATTATGCATCAAATACAAGCAGGAATACTAACAAGCCGTGTAGTTATCAATATACCACAAACCAATTTAGTAACTGGGCTGGGGTGAATATGCACCTGCTATCTGGCATTAATGTAGCATACAGAAATATGCCACTTGTTGTTTAAAAGATGTGCCATGTCATGAATGTCCTTCCGTCTTTTTGTAAATCCCACTACTTTCTCCCTTGCCTTTCCAATTTTCATCAGCAAGTTGCCATCCTTGATCAGAGCTTTAGGGAAATGAAGATACTGAAAAGATTCATGGTCAACGGCAAGTCTCCCTCCTCCTCCCTTTGTCATCTCACATTATCTATATTTATCTTCTTTTGACATTTTCTGCAATAAAAAACCTCCTGCACTTAGGAGATCTGAGCATATTTCATGCTCCTCATCTGAATCTAAAAATGTGTCTTTGATCTCTAATTAGAGAAAAAAAGCTTCAACCAAGAGAGGCATAGTATAAGGATTACATACATATCTGTGTATCTACTTGTGTCTTCGTGTGGACCTGATGATCTATTTGCACATTTTAGTTGTATGTACCATTTTTCTACCCTGTAAAATCATATGGTTGTCTTATGGTTTGCAAAACACGCCATTGCTTAGCTATATTTGGTAAAATTTAGTGCTAATTTTGGTCAATTTTATCACTTTTGTTACTATTTACAATAAAAGAAATCATCAAAGTACTTCCAAATTAATGTAAATCAGTTCTATTAATGAATTCCTTCTTAGTTCAGCTAAATAATAAAATTTTACATTTCTAGTTCAATTTTTTGTAAATAACCAACTTTTTTTCATCCGTAGGTAGGTGTTTGCAAATTTCACTCAACATGTACTTTTCTGCCTATTTATTACTGAGTCATAAACACTTGAAAAAAATTTTTTCTTTCTTTTTCTTATCTGTGAAAGTCTCATTTCTTTGTCCTAAGCCCCTCAAAATTTGAATGCCTCTTAGGCTGTACTAAAGAGATCCAATACTTGCCATATTTTGTGACAGAAAGTTTTTGTTTTTGTAACTTTTCTCTCCTCAACTTACATATAAATGCACATTATTGGAATCATGCTATATACTGGTTTATATTCCTCTAAAGTGCGAATACTGTTAACATTATATTGTAAATTTACTCATTTAATGTAAGTTACTATCTGAAGACATAATTTTAACGAGCTAAGTAACACCTTATTTCATTAACCCAAAAAATTGAAACTTAGAAAAAATTTCTTTGTTGTTAATAATGTTGTGATGGATAATATTGCATATGATTCTTTTTGGTTCAACTAAACAAGAAAATGCACATTATTGTAAGAATTGTAATCCATAACACCAATTAGTGCTTCTTAAAATATGTACTTAGGACCATTCACAGATTGTGGGGGAAGAGAACAAGAAGTCACGAAGAAGCAAGCCCTCCCAGTGAACCAGCACCATACATGGGCCATCAGGGGGACAACCAGACCTCAGCCCCTTCCAGAGTGTGAGCTTGGAAGCAAGAAGAGCCAACCCCTCTCCCCCACACCAAAAACCACCGGCAGATCCAGAGAAACACAGGCTGCAATAATAGCTATTGAGGTGAAATGCAGTTTGATGCTTGTGGTATTTAGGGTTTCATTGACTTTGTAGGTCTAGGACCAGTGGTCTGATCCTCTATTCAGAGTATAAAAGTACACAGTGTGACATCTATGGGGGATCTCCTTCTGAAGGTGGTAGTGTCGGTTAATCCCTATTAACTTGTTTTGAAGTTCTGTATCATTTTCATTGTTTTGTTGGGTTAGGTTTTACTCTGTTTTGTTTTGTTTGAGTTTGTTATATCTGATGGCATGGGCAGCTATTTCAAAGATAGCAAGATATATTATGGTAGTCATTTGGGATTTACTATTGTGTTGTTTTGAAGTCTTTTATTGCATTCATTGTTTTGTTTTTATTGGTTCTATTCTCTTCTGCTTTGTTTAATTTTTACTATGTCTGAAGGTATCTGCAGCTATTTTAAAAACAACAAGAGATATTATGGTAACTATTGCTGATTTCATATTGTTTTGAAATCCTGTGTCACTTACACTGGTTTGTTTTGATTGGTTTTATTCCGTTTTATTTTCCTTAGTTTTATTCTCTTTAAAATTAAAAAAATAAAAATAATACTTAGTAATCTTTTATTTTCTATTCTACCCATTATTCTATTGCTTCATTTTATCCTTGGATATAGTTTTAAAAGATATTTTTGTGAAAAATTTGGCATCTTAATTATAAAACAATAAACTGTCTTCACTCAGAGTTACTAGGTGAATTCTCCAAAGATCATTTTAAATAAAAATATTCTTTTGACAAACTATCTCCATTTCTGTAGGTTAACTGAAACTGAGGGATAAGAGAATAAGCTCATTTAACAAACGCATTTTTCATATTACCACAAGATATATTTTAATAAATGACTCCTTGTTCTTTAGCAATTCTATTTGTTATGAGTGTTGTAAGTGTCCTTTAACTCCAGGTTGATTAGATCTTGATTGCATGTGTTCAATTTAAGACAAGGTTTCCTTGTCTAACATGTATTTTGAGGTAATTTTTACCTCATTTAAGACTAGATTCTGAGAAATGCTGGCATAGACATATGCATTTAGGGGAATCCTCAAATGAATTTTAACCACCCATTATAGGTCCACAACAAAACGGTACAAACACCAGTTGTCCTCACAACCATTACACTCACTTGATCTTACTCCAGTTGTTTCCTGTATCCCATGAAACAGAATTTTAGCAAAGAAGGCTGCATTTCCAAAAATCTCCCCATGTTTAAAGTGTAGGTGCTAAACATAGAAATTCAGAGAAAGTGTAGAAATCAAAGTTCAGCTACTCATCCGAGTTGCCCCCCTGCTTGTGTGTCTCTTTACCAGATGTCAAACGGGTTACTGATTATTATAGTGTGGCTTTTCAAAGCCTCCCTTCTTTTTCTGCTTTCCTTAAACTCTGCTACACTTCCTGTCTCCTCTGGCATGTGCTTTTATAAAAATCTTGAACCAGGTTTTGAGTGGGCAAAAGACAGGTCTTCTTTACTTTTCCTTCTGTGTCCTCCATGACAGGACGCTTGTGGTAGGCTGACCCGAAGGATAGCGATAAAGGCCAACAAGCAGGTCGTCCTCTTGCCTTTGTCTAAGTGACCTCATCATCCCTCAGCCTGAGAAAACATGATCTTGGCTTGAAGCAATGATTCCCTTCCGCTGTCTGGAAGCCACAAAACCCATACCCGTTTCCTCTTCAGGCACAGTCATCTCATTTCAAACCTCACATTGCTCTGGGAAATGGAAAACTAGATATTTGGAAATGTCAGGCTTTCAGGATTGAGTTTCAGTTGATCATCAATGACATTCCCCTATTCACTTTCGCTTTCCTCTCATCCACAATAGAGAAACATATTTTGTATTTTTCTAATGCTGTAGACACCTCCACTGATCTTTTCTTTCACCCCATAGCTGCCTTATACATTATTTATAGCTTACTTTAAAACACTAAGCTTGAAAGTGATATTTTTTCAATAAAATATTTCTCTGAAAACTGTTCTGCAATGCATGGTGAGTTTCAAAATGAAAAAACAACCTATATACCAAGTATTAGGGAAAATGCCATTTCTCTTACTCTTGGGTTATGCAACGTTGCATTCACTAACACTTTTAAAATATTTATTATTTCAACTTATTTATTTTGTTTTCCCTTTTTTTTTACTTTTTACTCAGCTAGTATTGTTCTAATTCATTATTGTGACAAAAGAGAAAACAGACTCCTAAATAAGGATGTGTCTTCTGAAAACATTAGCATTTGAAAACATTAGCTATGAAGTTAGTAGAGTTTAGAAGTTTATTCTCAAATTCTCACACTATTTCTTTTTAAATACAGTAAGATACAAGTGGTTTCTAATAAAAAGAGTATCAGAACTGATTGTGGAAATTGATAGCTGTGTAATAGGTGATTATCAGTGTACTGAGAGAATTAAAAACTCCCAAAACTTCACCACCACCACCCACTCCTGAAAATCTCACCAGATATACTGCACAGAAAGAATAGCATCACAAATACTTGACATGCTCTGTGTTGAAAAATTGTTTATAAAGCTGTGGGATTTTTTTAACATAGTTCTAATCTTATTAAAATAGCATGGACACAGTGAAGGCCATAATCTCATGAAGTTAATCAATGCACGTATTTTGAGTATGTGATTCCAGTTTCCCAAAGACTTTGCTTAAGCTGGATGCTTTAATTGATTAAATTGAAAAGGAAGTAATTACTTCTTTAATTTGGTTTTGATATTTATTACACGAGATTCCTGAGCAAATGAAGTGAATTCAGACCTTTTATCCTTACATTAATCCTTCCCCCCTCTTTTAGTATCAGCTTCATCCTCTAAGTTGGAAACTTTCTGTCAGCATTTCTCACATCAACATAAAACATACTTGATAATGCTTCCCATCTTGAATTACTTTTGCATTGCCTTCTGGAATACACTTCCCTCCTAAGAGACTGTTACTCCGAATTTACTGGCTATTTCTTTTCTCATTCTAGAGTTTTGAATAATTAAATGCCTCAAAGAAGACACTGTCCAGCACATACATATTTAAAAGTTTGGGTCAATGAATTAATGGCAGAGGTTTAATGTTAGTCTACTCTGATGCAAATTGATTGGAAGGTTTTATTATGTAATTACATGGCTAGTTGTCGTGATTGTGTATTTTACCTTCTAAAGGAAAGGTGCTATGTATGCCTTTCAATTGCAGTACCATAAAGTATTCACTAACTACATTGTCACCAGCAATTTACTTATTATCTCTTTAACATATGTTAACCTCTTCAGATATTTTATCTTGTGTGTGTACCTGTGTCCATCACCTAACATGAGGTTTGAATACATAAATGAGAGAATAAATGAAGATTATAAAATTGATTTACACTGAGTTTTACACGTGATTTTCTCATCAACTGCTGTTAATTGATAACTTCTAGCAACATTTTTTGAGTGTTTGTTTAATGGATTTAAATTTAAAAGCTTATATATTCCATTATTCCATTGCAATTAATAAATTTTAGGTTATTTTTCTTACCTGAGTCTTTTAAAAATCTCAATTATTTGAAAGAAGATAGTAATTACTTAATAATTGCTTCATCTATAAATGAAGTATGTTAGCCTTGCCTCTGGCTAAATATTTTAGAAAAATAATGGTTGCCTGGAAGGAAGTTGGGGCAATTATCAGAGGGATTCTCTTAGAAACCCCTTTCCCTGTTGAAAACAAGACATTAATCAGCTCCTATTGACCAACATGGAATAATTCATCTATGCGGGGGTTTAGAACTGTTTATTCAAATATTCAACCTTTAGATGAAGTATTTTAAGTCAAATCTGTCACAAACTAAATCCTTTGGCCCCTGACATTTTAAAATACAGTATTTTTATGCAGTCATTCATTGTGATAGGAAAGATATTATGGTTGCATGTATCAGAATATTGACTAACAAAAAGTGCCTTAGAATAACCTAAACAATCATGAAATTATAACAAAACAGTGTGTGTGATCTACAATCATTGGACTTGTTCAGTGGCTTAATTAAGTCCAGGTTTTTCTTATCCTTTTGCTCAGATTCTGACCCATCTTGTGATTGAAGGCATCTACCTTGCTGCAAGATTAGCTCTAAGGATCAAGTTCATGAACAATATTTTAGTGTTTAAAATGAGAGAATGAATAAGAGGTGTTCATTTTTAGTGGGGAAAACTATACCCATTCCTCCCATCATTTTTCTGGAAATTCTCATTGGCCATACCTAGCTCACACATCTTCTCCTGGTTTAAAGGGAGAATAGGCTTATTCATATCATGAACAGAGAATGGGATTCTATTAAGTGATACAAATGTCTTATTTTCATCTTTAGGGAAGGCTATGTAGCAGTTCTAAACAAACCAGGGTTCTGTTAGTAAGCCTATTTGTGCATTCAATCAACCAACCTGCCCTAAATGCTCTTCATCCTTTTCTCCCCCTTATTGATATTTTCCTATTTGATGAAGCCATAGATCACCACTGAGACTGTAAAACAATTTTTACTCACTGAATTTCTGTTTCTCCTGCCACCAGCACCACCTGTCTTGCATTTGCCAGTTGTTGATCTTTTTGCACCTAACTTCAAGATCTTGATGTTGAAGTTATCTATTTGCCTGTGTGACTTTTACAACTTATTCACCGCTTTATCTTCCCTCACTGCCACATACAGGATGATGAATGTTTCCACAACAAATGAATGAAAAGTCCAAGGTTGTCAGAAAATATTTTTATTACAGTCTATTCACATAAATTAGTGCTTCCCTTTTCTCTATGGCAAGAACAAATATTTTGATATTCCTTCAGGGTATCTGGAACACAGACCTATTCATCTTTTTTCCTTTCATGCTCTAAAAAGCTCTCTCCACTATACCTGGAGATTTACTCCCCAGTTGGTCATCTCATTGTCCCATATATAGCACTCCATTTAAGGCTATTTCAAGTTGAAAGCAATTTACATATTATTAAATGACATAAGACAGGGATGATAGTTTTAAGATACTTTATCTCTATGCATGCATTCCGGCTTCTATCAGAAAAATATTCCTCTTTTTTCTTCTTCCCTTTTCCAAAATATCTTTTCTTTTTTTTCCCTCCTACTACTGACTCTATGGACAATTTACCTGCACCCTTGTAGAATCCATCTCTTCAACCAAAGCCTGAGGCTATAAAGGTTTTCTGGCCAGGCAGCAAATTTCATTTGTGAAGAGGCTATCTGCAGTACCAAAGATAACCAAACACTGAGAAGCCCTTAGGCAACGGTAGATTCAGCTTGCTTATCCTCCAGTTGGGGTAATTTGAGATGTAAATTTTACAGAATCTTTTAGAATTTCCAGGAGGATTAAGTCCCAGTTGTCCACACTGGTTATGTACTTCTTTTTTTCACATATTTAATGATTGATTACTTTCTTTTACTTCACATGGTTCTCTTCCTTTCCTTATATCATTATTATTATATACTAGGTTCTTTTCTCAAGTAAACCATGTGAAGTTGAGTCACTGTCTGAACATCTGCATCTAAGTGAATCCAGGCTAATGTGACGGACCAGCCCTTCCCAGACTGATAAACCTCCAGTGAGTGATCTCATCAGTGTGACTTCCACTGATATTTGGACGGCATTTATTTCTTCCTCCAACTGTATTATTGACAGTCATTTACAAGTGTTATTGACAACAGTCACTGACAACTGTTATTGACAGTCATTTATTGTTTGACTTCCAAATATTTTAGGACCTGACTACATTTTCATACAATTTTCAAAATGTCATTATCTATTATATTCAATAAGAATCAGAGATTTCCAAGGGAAATTCCTGGGTATTTTGGACATTCTCTATAATCTCAAACCACCTGGCATAAAACTGCTTAGGACACAGCTGCGTCACACATGCCCTATGCCTGTGGAAAGGACTAATATAAGCTCGTGACTCACTATGAGCTTCTGATGATACAACAGCGGTTGTTTCTATGGATTTCATATGTAGTCTGTTGATTTCTAATGTTATAGCTTATTCATATTTAAAATTTTTATTTGTGCTTATATGCTAGCAAGTATTAAAAGTCAAAGGGAAAATACTGAATAGCACAGGGTAAGGAAGAGCGCAGCAAGATTTTGGATTTATGTGTTGTACATAACGCAGTCAGTGTTATTAACAATATTATGAAAACGTGGTCAAAGAGGTTGTTGGAACTGTCTCACTGAGAGATGTCACATCAAGTACCAAATTAGAAAGCCCAAAAGTCCTTCTTGATGTTAGTGATGAAAGAGCAATGTTGTTGTAGAGAAGTTCCTGAGATCACACATTCAGGAAGTTTAGTTTAAGGTTCCATTATGATGTTGCATATTGCATAGGTTAGAGAGTGGGGAAGACGATCACGAAGATAGCAAGGTCAGTCCGTCCCGACCATCTCTGGGCAAACCTGAGGCTGAAAGTCACACCAGCTAAGTGGCAATTCTAGTGATGCAAAAAACAAAAGAGAGGAAGGAAAAGAATCAGCATTCCAGCCAAGACTCCCAGCCACCTGTGTCTTGGGTGAGCAGAGACAGAACATCAATAATACCTCATGTGGTTAAAGATGTACATTCATTATTATGAGCATGATCCCATAGGCTTTTAAACAATTCACCTCCCAGTATGTTGGGTCATATCTATTTTGCCTTATATTTTTCCTTACTGTTTTTACAAGTACTTATGATGAAGGAACATGTCAGGGAGAACATTATCTACTGCTTCAGAAATATGGAGAACATGTCATTTTCCTTGGCTAAGTAATTGAAGACCCCATTATAGATATGTTGTCACCTAGAGAAGCTTACTCTTTGGGAGGATGTATGAAGACTATGTGTTTTATCACTTTTCTATAATATTTTATGAGAAATTCCTTAGTGACTCATTGATGCCAAGCATAAAACTATGACAAATATGGAAATGTGATACTGTCTGCTGGTTTTGGCACACAATGATCAGGGAATAGCACTTTCAACTTATTTGGTATTTGAAACCAATAGAAAATTTTGTGAAAATTTATGGTTGAAATCCTTTTTCATGTAGTTATCTTGAAAACCACCTTCCAATTGAGAAGCATTTGTGAGGTATTACAATGTTTTCTCTTTATTCTTTGTTCAAAGAAATTTATTTGGGCAATTCTCTTCAAAAGGATATCCACTCTCTCTGTATCCTGCTGGAGTTAAATTCTGCTGACCTTCAGGGCCAGTAAGTTTCTGACAAATGGTGGCTGTGATAGGAGTGGACTTTAACTGCCTGTCTGAAGGAGCCCTGCTGGATTACATTAGTGAATATATTAGCATTTTATGGAAATGCAAAATATCCAAATGATTTAATTCCTGGGACGAACAAAAACAAATCTTTCATTTGAAAATCACCCTGGTCATTTTGTTAATAGAGTCAGTTGACTCTTATGCTCTCTGAAAGAAACTGTTATAAAACATTCTAGACAGGACCTGTGATTGTGGAATAATGTTAACTCCCAATTAAACTCTGACATACCCAAAGAGGAGAAATGTATGTTTCAAGTGATAAATCTCCAGTCAAATTAACAGGACGCCTTCACTTGCCTCATCAAATCTTTGTTGTGTACCAGATAAGCTGTGGAATATGTGAAATATAGAAGTGAGATACGGAGCCAAAATATTCAAAGCCTATAAGAGGAAAATATGCCATGGCTGGAATACCCTGGTGTAAAGTTAGTGCAAGGTATGATTGGACCAAGCAAAATGGACCCTGAGAAGTCTTAGCACAGTGACACTTGGGCTGTGTCTTCAAGACTGATTAAGGGCTCTATAGGTTAAAAAAAGGAAAGAAAAGAAAAGAAACACGGTATTAGAGACAATTCAGAAAGAAGATACAGAAAGTATGAATTCGAGCAGTGTCAGTGTCAAAGATCAGAATGATGAAGAGGAAGTATGTGAAGGGTGGTCTAAAGACAGAACGCTGGGAGTTGCAGTCCAGTCTCAGAGAACGGTCTGAAAGAAAATGTCAGGGAAGAAAGTCCAAGAATAAGAGAGAGTGAAACATTCAGCAGAAGAAGGAAAACATATTAAGGAGAAGTGAGAAAGTTGCAGAGCCAAATGCCTCAGAAAAGTCAAGTCGGTGTGGACAATCATTAATCTTTGTCTCACATCATGATTTCGTACAGGATTTCAGAAAAAGAAACATTTCTCCTTTTTAAGTGAAATGATACTATGGCTGGATATATGTGTGGAAAAGATCTGAGTTCTGCTTATAATTCCTAGGGCTCTATGCTATTGTTTTCCACGTCTCTCTTTTGGTGGCATTGTCTTAACCTGCTATTGGACCTGATGTTTATGGTGCTACTCCTTCCAAACACTGACTTCGCCCATTATTATGTGTTGTCTCCACCATAAAAATTACTCATTTCATTAAAATTTCCACTTTTCATAATATTGTAGGCATAAAAAGTCATAAATTTATTTAACACTTTATACATACTGCTAATTATGTCCAAGTCATTTAAGTACTTACATTATTTTTGTTATAAATTGCAATAAACAGATATATTTCCTATTCTTATGAAGCTTAAATTTTTGTACCTCAGAGATGGAAACAAAATGATTTCAAATTGAACTACTTCTATTTAATTACACTGAGTGCTCTGGGGGAGGTTTATTTGGTTAAGAGTCTAACATTAAGACCGAGAGTCTGGGAATAGAGTTTGAGAGGTGACATAGGGAAAACAGATATAAATATGTGCGCACTGTGGGGCAGTATCTATGAGTCATGGAGGCACAAAGCATATTCAAGGAGCTACCAGAAGAAGATGAAGAAAGAACAGGAAGTGGAGGAGGAGGAAGAGAAGAAGGGTGGGGGAAAAGAGGAAATGACTAATGCAGAGATCCACTGAAGTTGAAATTCATAGAAATTTAGGGAACAGTGTTATAAAAGTAAACTGGTTATGTAGACAAGGTCCAGAACATGGGATATAGCACAACCATGCTAAAAAACCAATCTTCTTGCTGTGTAGAGAATTGATGAGGATGTTAGAATGGAAGCAACAATACTAACTTGGATAATACAGAAATATTTCTGTGACAGGAGAACTGACTGGTAGTTGCAGTGGAGATAGACCAATGCATGGTCTGACTGATACACGCTAAAAAGAATAAGCAAAGAATGTGGTGTTGTTTTAAGACTAGCATCCCAATTTCTGTATTCTGCTGATTATTCTAGCAGAGAGTAATCTTTCAACAAAGACTGAAAGAGTTACAATTAACAAAGCATTCTCAAGCATTATGAGCTATTGAATATGAAAGAACTCTGGAATTTTTCTGCCATGCTAATAATCAGCTTCTAGTATCAAGAGAAACAACTAGCCAGGAGGCTACTGGGTACCCTTGAAACCAGTTTTGAATGATCTCCTTTGCAGGGTCACACTTCTTGCAAAACTCGCAGTCCGCCTCTTTACATCTGGGAGAACATCAGTATAACTTTTCATACATGGACAGCCAGCTGCTTTCCAATGCGAATCTGTAAGTTAAATGTTAGATGTATTTCTTAGGTTCATCTAAGCCTGTTTCCAAGAGTCCAGTACCTTTGTCTTCAGCAACAGAGTTACTGTGTATTAGGGGCTCCCCTTCCAGTTCATTTGACATACACTGCTGAAGGCTCCACAACAAGGATCAGTTTGTTCAGGCAAATGGGCCTTTACAGATTTCATTATGTACTCCATATTCTCGCTGGACCTTCAGTATTATATCCAGTGAATGTATTCCAACTCCAAGTATGTGTCCAACATATCTATTAAAGTTAAGCACTAACCCCAAAAGAATTCGGATTAATCTATTGTGAATTTATAATTTAATGATGATTGATGGCTATGATGAAAAGGGCACTTCTGATGGTTCAGCAATTTCTTTGTCTTCCAATTTTCATAAAAGTTGAGCTTGTGAGAAATCTTAGGAAGGCTTCCGAAATGAAAGACTAAAGTCAGTACTTACCTGTTAAATTTAGGATATGCTTTCTGGAGAGTATATGTTTGGATAGATAGAGAACTGGTCAGAAGTCCAAAGAAAACTAAAAGACTTCCATATAGTGCTTCTGAATACATAGCATTCATTAAATTTAGCCCAATTTAAGATGTACCCACAAACCCTAGGAAGTAGAATTTACAGACCTGAAAACTTAGCAAACTGTCATTTTAATTATTTGTATTCTTCAAATTATGAGATAGTGTTGAAATGTTTATTACTTACAACCACTGCATTTGCCTCCTAATGAGATTCCATCTTTGACAGTTAGTGCTTCAATCATTGTGTTAAGAACCTGATAAATGGATTGTGTGCCTGAAGTCACTCCCTGAGTATAATCAATTTTTGAGTGATGAGAAGCCCTTCCACAGATAGTATATTTTAGCAAAGTCAAAATGATTCAGTTGAGATAAATTCTAAATTGTTGCACTTAAATAAAATATAATTACTACTAGGACTTACTGAGTGTGATATATGTTTCTCACTCAAAAATATATTCATTGAACTTTATTAACACTCCAAATGCTATTCTAGGAACCATAGATGCAGCAGTCAACAAAAGAGGCAAACGTACTCTATGACTCTTTGTTTCTAATGATGAGTCAGAAAAGTTGCAAACATCTATTTTGGGTGTCAGGGATGGCTGCAACAAGAAGAGAGATAAAAAGGAGAACCAAGATATGTAAATATGTAAGTACTCCAGGGATAAAGTTTCTGGAAGGAGAAAGTGGCAAACATTAAAACTCTGAGGAAGAGCTGGACTCTGTGAGCGAATGATGAATACACAAAAGACAAGAGCTACCCTTTGAATCCTTACTGTACAGAGCTGTGAAGATTACTACAAGAGATTTGTGTTGTTTTTGTTCTTGATCTTGAATGACATGGAATCTATTGCAGATTAAGAATAGTCATCAGTTCTGGACATCCATTCTTTTCAAGACAAGGCATATATCAGCTTTCCTGCAATCTCTGTGAATCTGCCCCAACCAACAGAAAACACAGAAGTGGCATCGTGTCCATTTCTGGACCTTACTTTTATAGGTTGTCATCTTCTACTTCCTGTTATTTTGGAATATCTGCTCTTGGAAACCAGGCACCATAATGCCAGAAGCCCAGTCCATACAAAGAAACCATGACAAGGTAATGTGATTGACAGCTAGCTGAGCTCCCAAACGGCAACCTACTGCCAACCATATGCTTGGGTTTTCCTGGACATCCAGTCCAGCCAACCCTTGGAAAAGATCTAGCTCAGTCAGTATAACTTCATCCAGCACTCACCTGAAAATCTTCAAGCTAGATTTATTTAGCTTAGAATGTCAGCACACAGGTCCATGAGAAATGCTAATAAATTGCTGACTGAATCCATAAAGTTTAAGCGTTATGTGTTATACAATATAGCAATAGCTGTTCTCAATAGTTTTACAGATTTCTGAGTGAAGTTTTAAGAGGATCACTCATCTTGCTGTATTTAGATTAAATTGTGTTATACAGGAGTAGAAGTGGAGGAAATAGTCATAAGGTTCCTAAAATAATGCTGGTATTGTTATAACAACTTGTAGCTGGTCAGTGTGGAAAATAGTTATACTAAATCAAGGAATACTTAGATACATTGTCTATTCCAGATAACAGTAAGTTTTTTCTCACTTATAGTTTTTGGCTTATAAATCTAGTTGCTAAACTGTATATAAGATGACTTACAAGATAAATTATTAAATCAGGTGCTGTGCATATAAAAGGAGATGAAGAGAATGGGGAAAAAGAATTGAGATGTGTTATGCATATGTACCTATTCTGTACAATATATAATCATTATGTAATACAAACATGTACTAGTGAATTTTTTTTTTTGAGGCACTGGGAATTGAACTCACAACCTCGCGCCTGCCAGGGCAAGTGCTAAAGTCACTGAGCCAAACTCCCAGCCCACTAGTGAAAACTTAAAGAGGCAAAAAAGATTCAACATCATAAAGAAAAAGCAATATAGTAACAAGGGGCAATATTTGGAATATTTGTTCAGGTAGAGCAAATATGATTTGTTAGTGGATTGATAGCGGGGTGTAAAATAAATAGAAGAATCAATAATGTTTTGAAAGATTTGTCCAGAAAAGGAAAGGAACAAACTTGGCAACTAGCTGGAAAGTTGAAAATAAGATTTTGGTTTTGTGTATATTGATTCTGAGGTATTGATTTTCCATCTATACAGAGATGTCAAATGGACAGCTGCATATATGATCTGGGGTAGGAGAGAGCACTGTGTCCGAGGAAGGCATTTGGTAGTCGCCAGGGACTAGGTGAGATCATCAACAGAGCCACCAATTAGTAAGAGACAAAACCAAGGGACACTCCTACTTCAAGTGATAGACAAGGAAAGAACAAACCAGGAAAGACAATTAGGGAGGAAAGGCCCATGAGACAGTGTTATAAAAAGTGAAAAGTCAAAAGAACAAATTGAGCAAAAGATGAGAGGTTGACTCTCACATGATGCTGACAGGTCTAGTTAAATGAGAGTTGCATTGATTCTTGGACCTAACAATGTGGAAGTCATGGTGACCTTGGAAAAACAGCTTTCATGGACTGGTGGAGTCAAAAGCTATTTGGACTGTGTTCAAAGGAAAATAGAGAAAAAAATTAGAGATGTAAACACCTGCAATTCTTTTAAGTTTTCCTGTAATAGAGGAGAAAGGAGTTATAGTTGTAGGAACAGGGTTAAGAGAAATAGACTTTGTTGTAATTTTTTTGTTTGTTTATTTTTATAATTTCACAAGTAATAGCATGTCTGTTTGATGGTGGGAATCACCCAGGAGCTAGATAAACATTGTGACAAGACCAAAAGGGGAGTTGCTGGGGCAATGTCCCTGAAAAAGAAGGTCATCAAATATATTAGAAGAGAGGGCAGAATATGGTGAACCAATACTATTATCTGGGTACACGTGTGCTAGTGAAATTATTTTTAAGTGCAATAGATAGTAAGGTTATCAGTAGAAAATGAGAGTAGACATACTGCACACTTTGGGGAGAAGAGATAATGTAGCATAGCTGTCTAGGAGAGAGGAAAATGAACCAGAACTCAGAAATATATTCTGACGACTGGCTAACTCCAAGGGTCTCTCCGAGTCTAGCAATTGTGGACAAGAAAGGGCACCAACTGTCGAAGATGTGTTCACCACCTATGTTTATCTCTGTTTACCAGTGCTGGTATTATAAAGCAATTTAAAAGAAAGAAAAAGGAAAAGGAAAAAATTGAGACTCATGTAGGAGCAGGATTTAAAAGAAAAAGAAAAAAAAAATGTTAAGACTATATGTAGGAGAAAGATTGCAATTATTGTCCAAGAAATTGAAGCCAGAATTTTACTAGTATTGTACCATAGCATTAAAGCAAAAGCAAAACAACAACAGCAGCACAAACACCTTTTCATTATGGCAGTAAAGCTGCAAAATGGGCTCTAATAAACCTGTCTTTGCTGGACCATTTTATCTCAACAGAACTCTCAAATTAATTTAATCAACATTTACAGAGTACCTGTTTTGTAGATGATAAAGGGTTAGGGGCAGAGAGCTTTTTGGGATCCATTTTGATACAAAAGCAGGGAGGTTGATTTTTGACACTGGTTACAAAGACATGATTTTACCCCGGGAATTCTTTAGTACTCATTAGAGAGGCATTTTCATGACTCAGATTTAGCATCCACTTAGCATTCACAGAGAACTGAGACCTTTATGGAAAATATAAACAACATTCTCCCTGCTTTTATGGCACTTTATAGGCTACTCTGTGTTTTTGTCAAGTACCTAATAAAGACAAGAAGAACCTGTTCTAAATTGCTATTATAACATTGCAAGAATTGAGATTTTGCTAGTGAAAAAGTTTACGAAGTACTTTGTAAATAAATTCGCATCTATCCAAGAAGTTCACTTCTTAAATTATCTTGCTTCAATAAAGGTTATATTGTCTTGAAACATATGCCTTTTGAGAGCCCATAAGGTTAATGGCTCTGCCATTCATCATCCATAATTCCTTTTCAGAGGTATATTGCATTTTCTTCTTATAAATCTCT
The DNA here is from genome assembly GCA_004363535.1 of Dasyprocta punctata. Lineage (NCBI taxonomy): Eukaryota > Metazoa > Chordata > Mammalia > Rodentia > Dasyproctidae > Dasyprocta > Dasyprocta punctata. The sequence goes on along the minus strand of RJWM01002464.1, from coordinate 27,325 downwards.
TTCTGATCAAAGAGTCAATTAAAGAGAGATTAATCTTTTTTCCAGGTAGGAAATTTTCTCATTCTTCAATTTGAATTGCAATTGCAGTTTTTCTGTCAAATTCACTAGTGGATGTTGGGGAGAATGCACGTCACCTACATTATACCATTACCAACCCAGCCATTGTGTAGTGGCAGTTGCATTTACCTTAGCAACACTACCATAAATAACTCATAGATTGTCTCTCTTTTTCTGTGTTGTAATTTGAATCTCAGTGGGAGACTTTTCAAAGGATTTATATTCATTGAATAAAGGGTAGCTGAAAGTTCTTACTAAGTTTATAAATGTCTTTTAAAAGTCTGAATTTAACTTTCTCCTTTATATTGTATTCTTAAACTGTTTTACTTGCAGTCTTTCCTAAATTGCATTGTGACAGTTCCCAGACTATGGTATTCTTTTGAAGATCTATGTCTCAATGTAGGTAGCTGGCAACCAATGACAAGGCCTATTTTTACCTCTTAGCTTTGACATAAAATATTTGAAACTGCATCATATGAGGTCTGGCCTTATGAATCTCCTCTTTTTAGACATTTTAACATAGATAATGCAAACCAATGCATTAAGATAAAACTATTACTAACTTAATTCTGTTGACAAATTCCTAATCACTGTTATTTCTCAGAAAGCTGAGTCCTTTATTGTGTTTCTACTTGGAGCCTAAAAGAACACAGTGCCTTAATCTATTTGGAGTGATAGAGAAAATACCATAAATTGGGCAGTACAAACCAATGCCCATTTATTTCTCACAGTTCTGGATGCTGAGAAACTCAAAATTAAACCATTAGCAGAATCAGTACCTCAAAAGAACCTGTTTCTTGGTTCCTAGGTGGTCATCTTCCTCTGTCCTTACTTGGTGAAGGAGATTAGGGAGTTTTCTAGGACTTCTTTTATAAAGGCACTAATGCCATCTGTATGGGCTCTATCCTCATGACCTAATCACCTCTCAAAAGTGCTCATGACCTAATCACCACTTCCAAATACCACCATATATGGCATTAAGTTTCAGCATGTGAATTGAAGAAGGGCAGGTGGATACAAATTTTCAGCCTATGATATTTTTGAAGAAACTTAATAACTATGAGTTCAATACTCAAATCTTTCAAATGAAGTGGGAATTTTGAGTCTTTCCTAAACTCAAAGTTTAGGGAGAAGCAGGGCCTAATTCAGCTCTAGGTGTTTACTTCAACATTCATTCAGGTACAACACATGAGAATTAGTTAACTGTACTATTATTCATGATCGTGCATTTTATACTGATACAGTTTAAGGTTTTACAACTAGCTGAACTTTGTATACTTCTAGATTAAAACTTTATTTTGACAATATCTATAATGGGGAGGAAATTAAAAGGATGAGAACAGAAATTAACACAATGAAGACTCAAAAAACAATACAAAGAATCAATGAATCAAAGAGTTGGTTCTTTAAAAGATTAAATGAATTTACAAACTCTTAGCCAATCTTATCAAGAAAAGGAAAGAAAAGACTCAAATCCATGCAATTAGTAATAAAAAGGGTGAAATGAAAATAGACCCTGTAGAAATCCAGAAAATCATCTTGACCTACTTTGAAAACTTGTATTCTAGTAAGATGGAAAATACAGAAGAAATGGACAGATTTCTAGATATATGTGAATTACCAAAGTTAGATCAAGAAGATATAAAAATACTGAATAACCCAATATCAATAAATGAAATCAAAGATGTAAATAAAAACCTATCAACAAAGAAAATCCCAGGACCTGATGGATTCACTGCTGAATTCTACAAGAAATTTAGTGAAGGCCTAACACCACTACTTCTCAAACTCTTTAATGAAATTAAAAGGGAAGCAATACTCCCAAATTCATTCCTGGAATCAAGAATTTCTCTGATTCCAAAACCAGAGAAGGACCCAAGTAAAAAAGAGAATTACAGACCAATCTCCCTAATGAACACTGACACAAAAATCCTCAATAAGATACTTTCAAACAGACTCCAGCATATCATCAAAAAGATTGTACACCATGATCAAATGGAATTCATCTCAGGGATGCAGAGATGGTTCAATATACATAAATCTGTAAATGTAATACATCACATCAACAGACCCAAGGATAAAAATCATATGATTATCTCAATGGATGTAGAAAAAACTTTTGACAAAGTCTAGCATCCATAATGATAACAACTCTACAGAAAATCGAAATACATGACTCAATCTGATTAAAGCCATCTGTGACAAACCAACAGCCAATATCATACTAAATGAACAAAAACAAAGCTTTCGCTCTAAAATCAGGAATAAGACAAGGATGTCCACTGTCTCCACTCTTATTTAATATAATCCTGGAAACTTTAGCCAGAGCAATTAGGCAAGAGAAAGAAATAAAAGGAACAAAGATAGGAAAAGAAGAAGTTAAACTGTCATAATTTGCAGATGACATGATACTCTACTTAGAAGATCCCAAAAACTCCAGCAAACAACTTCTAGATTTAATAAGCAGGTTTAGTAATGTAGCTCATTACAAAGTCAATACTCAAAAATCAATGACCTTCTTATACATGAACAATAAACTCACTGAGAGAGAAATCAGGGAAGCAATACATTTTACAATAACATCCAAAAAAATTAAATACTTAGGAATCAATCTAACAAAAGATGTAGAAGACCTCTATATTGAAAACTTCAGTACTCTGAAAAAGGAGATTGAAGAGAATATTACAAAATGGAGAGATATCCCATGCTCTTGGGTAAGAAGAATCAATATAGTGAAAATGACCATACTTCCAAAACTGTTATACAGATTCAATGCAATCCCAATCAAAATTCCAATAGCATATCTTACAGTAGTAGAGAAAACAATTCTAAAATTCATCTGGAACGAGAAGAGACCTAGAATAGCAAAGGCAATCCTGAGCAACAGAGACAAGACAGGGGGCACCACAACTCCTGACTTGAAATTATACTATAAAGCTACTGTGATAAAAACAGTGTGGTACTGAGGGGAAAAAAAACCTGAAGATCAATGGAATAGATTAGAAGATGCAGAAACAACTGCAGACACACTAAGCTACCTTGTCTTTGACAAAGGTGCCGTATACATTAATTGGAAGAAAGCCTGTTTAATAAATGGTGTTGGGAAAACTGGCTTTCCACATGCCAAACACTAAAACTGGATTCATATCCTTCACCATGTACTAAGTTAAAATCTGAATGGATTAAAGATCTCAACATTAAAGAGAAACATTAAATTTCCTGGAAGATACAGTAGGTCAAACTCTTGAAGACATTGGTATAGGCAAAGACTTTATGAATAAAAGCCAGATTGCACAGGAGCTATTGCAAAGAATCAACAAATGGGGTCTTATCCTACTGAAAAGCTTTTGCACAGCAAGAAAATCCACCAACAGAGTGAAGAGACACCCCACAACGTGGGAGAAAATGTTTGTCAGCTGTCCCTAAGATGAAGGATTACTATCGAGAATATATAAAAAACTCAAAAAAATCAGTCCTCCCAGATTTAAAGACCCAATCCAGAACTAGGCATCTGAGATGAACACACATTTTCAGATGAATATGTAAAAACAGCAAATAAATATGAGAAAAAAATGTTCAACAGCCCTGGTCATTTGAGAGATGCATTAAAACAACACTGAGATTCCACCTCACCCCAGAAAGAATGGCTAGTATTAATAAGTCAGCCAATAACAAGTGCTGGAGGGGCTGTGGAGAAAAAGGAACACTTCTCCACTGTTGGTGGGAATGCAGGCTCGTGCAACCACAGTGGAAGTCAGTGCGAAGATTCCTTAAAAAGCTAAGATTGGAAGTCCCGTTTGACCCAGTTATTCCCCTTCTGGGTATCTTTTCAAAAGAATTAAAAAACATCATACCACAGTGATATATGTGCGCCTATGTTTATAGCAACGCAGTTCGTAAGAGTCAAATCTTGGAAGCCGGGCGTGGTGGCGCACGCCTTTAATCCCAGCACTCGGGAGGCTGAGGTAGGCGGAGCGTTGTGGGTTCGAGGCCGGCTTGGGCTACAACGCGGCACGAGGCCGACCTGAGCTACATAGTGCGACCCTGCCTCAAAAAACCAGGGCCGGGAGTTTGGCTCAGTGGCTTAAGCACCTGCCCTGGCAGGCGCAAGGCTGTGAGTTCAATCCCCGGTGTCGCAAAAAAAAAAAAAAGAGTCAAATCTTGGAAACAACTTAAATGCCCATCGCCTGAGGAATGGACAAAAAAGTTGTTATATTTCCATATAATGGAATAGTACTCAGCCATAAAGAATGATAAACTGGACACTTTTATACTTAAATTTTTGTGCCTTGAGAAGATACTTATCAGTGAAATAAATAAGCTACACATGTGTAAGCATTGTATTGTTGCACTTGTGTGACAAACTGAAAGAAAAACTATGTATATATTTATGTATATGCATATAAAAAATAGTTAAGATAGTTAAAAAAAGACTGCTGAGATTTTGATAGATATTGAGGTGAATCTAAAGATAAGTTTAGGGAGAATAAATGTTCTGATATTTTTCCAATTCACATACATATGTCTTTTCACTTATTTAGGTTGTATTTGAGTAATTTTGATCAGTTTTTATAGATTTTAGGATACAGATAATGTATCCTAAATGTATTTTGGTAGATTTATACAGTAATGTTACTTTACGCTTTTTTGTGATGCTGCAACTTGTGACCTTTACAATTTACTTTTGAATTTTTCGTTGCTTATATAAAGGCCAACACTAGATTTCTGTATATGGTTTTGTGACCTTGTACCATGACCTTGCTAAACCTGCTTGTCTGCTCTATTAATTGTTTTGCAGATTCTTTGTAAATAAAAACAAAACAAAGCAAAACAAAACAAACAAACAAATATAATGGATATATGTTAAACGTCCCAAGTAATAAAAATATCTCATATGCCTATTGATCAAGATTTGTGGCAGTGAAGGTGATACGTAGGAAAATATGTAGAAGAGGCATTAAGAAGTTCCCAAGAAACAAATTACTTTTAAGGAAAAGAAAGTGAGAAAATATATAAAAAAAAAGTTCTATAACAATGGGTCAGAGTTAGTCATGGGTTCTGAGGACTATAAAATCACAAAAACTGAGATGCTTCTGGGAGAACTTGTTTCTCACGGTTTATGGTAAAGAACCATTGGCTCAGTCATCCCCGCCATAACTTCTTGAAAGATGGCATTTCTGGGTTTGGCAGTTTCGTTAGAGGGAATGGTGCCTTAGTCCTGGGATCTTTTGTTGTTCATGACATTTATAGTCTTTCAAAGAAGAATTGAAAGAGAAGAGACAAAAGGGTGAGTCTATTTGATAATTACACAGATAGATTCTAAGAGAATAAATTACAACGATAGGATCCCCAGAGTTTGCTCAGGAAAATAGTGAAGAAAGCTCAACTCTGGTAATATATGGTGAGGCTGAGTCAGACAATTTTTTGTCTTATGAATCCCTAGGTAAATAGGCCTTGAAAGAATGAATTATCTATTTCCACAGCTTGGTAGACTTATTAAAGCTTACTGTTGATTAATTGGGATTTTACTTGTTTTCAATTTGGATACAAGGATTAAGAATAAGGGATTTAGGATTCCTTCATCTGGAGACCTGTATTCTGGTCACAGAGCAAACCAATAAACCTAGTGTGTTCTCTGTTTACACAAAAAGAAAAATCAGGGTAGAGGGGAAAAATAACAAATAGGCAATTTAAGCCTCTCATGAGCAACTGGATATCTACATGTCAAAAAAAAAAAAAAAAAAAAAAAAAAAAAAAAAAAAAAAAAAAAAAAAAAAAAAAAAAAAAAAAAAAAAAAAAAAAAAAAAAAAAAAAAAAAAAAAAAAAAAAAAAAAAAAAAAAAAAAAAAAAAAAAAAAAAAAAAAAAAAAGAAAGAAAGAAAGAAAAGAAAAGAAAAGAAAAAGAAAAAAGAAAAAGAAAAATGGAGGCACAGAAATTAAATCCTTCACAAAAAAATTAACTCAAAATGAATACAGACCTAAATGATATATAATGCAAAGATATAAAGCTTCTAGAAGATAACAAGAGAAAACCTATATGACCTTGAATTTTGGGATGACTTTTTAGATACATCAAAGGGATAATTCGTGAAAAAATGAATCTATAAAATCAAATTCATTAAAGTAAAATATGTGTGCTTCACAAAGGCACAGAAAATGAAAGGACAAGCATATATGCACAAAAATATTTAAAATAGACATATATGAGAAAAGACCCCTATGCAAAATGCATGAATGCTCTGTATGATGGCACACACCTGTAATCCCAGCACTCAGGAGACTGAGGCAGAAAGACTGCTGTGAGTTCATGACCAGCTTGGACTACAAAATGAGTTCAAGGCCACCCTGAACTACACAGTGAAATCCTATCCCAAAGTAAATAAATAAATAATAAATAAAATACACGAAGGACTCTTAAAACATAACAAATAAAAACAAACAACTAGCATTGAAAATGGAACAAAACTTTAGCGTATATCTCTCAATATGATATACTATTGACTGGTAAGTGTATAAAATGCATATATACTGTATGTACCATGTTATAGTATAATGTGTATACCATATTGTGTGCTACAAGGAAAACACAAAATGATTTATCGTTATACAACTATTAAAATGGAGAAAGTCTAGAAAACTGATTATACCATATATTGATGAGTGTGTAGATCACAGGAACTCTCATTCATTCCCGAATGCATTCTAAAATTGTACAGACACTTTGGAAAATAGTTTGCTGGTTTCTGACAGAATCATGCATATTTTTGTCATGTGATTCAGCAATTGCTTTCTTTGATTTGTCCCTAAAATGTGCAAAATTATTTCACTTCATGTGGAGACTCATAATGACCAGCACTTAAAAGAAAGAAAGATGTCCTTCAACAGTTAAATGAAAAATAAAGTATGACACTATTTTGGACTACTCAGCACTAAAAGAAATGAGCTGTCAAACAACAAAAATTCATGGAGGAAACCGAAATGCATACTACCAAGTGAAAGAAGCCAGTCTGGGAAGGCTTTAAGTTATATGATTCCCAGCATATGGGAATCTAGAGAAGGAAAAATGAAGACAATGGAAAGATTGATTATTAATTGATACGGAGTGAGGGACAAAGAGATGGCTCAAAGGATCTTTAGTGTAGCACAACTATATGAAACTATAATGGTGAATTTTGATATTATAACTGTTTTCTAACTTGCACAATGTACAACACCAAGAATGAACTTTCATGTCAAAGTTGAATGATAATGATGTTTTGTGTAGGTTCCTCAACTGTAATAATTGTACCACCTTCACTCTGGAGATGGATATTGATAAAAGTAGAGGCAATGCATGTGTGGAGATATGTGGGAAAGTCCTGTGTCTTCTACTCAGTTGTGATGTGGACCTATAACTTCTCTAGTTTTTTCAAGGGTTGATTTGGTCAAAAGATAGCATAACGTGTATTTGTCAAGGTGCAAGTAATCTATTACAGAATATGGCACTGTGATCCAGTGAATATTTCAAGAAGAAGAAATCCAGAGAGCAGCAGAAACAAGACAGACTGTTTCAATCTCTCTGATCACCTTCTCCCAAGTCACAGAAATTAAATTTTTCTTTTGCTTCTACCTGCTCGCCTCAGTGCAGTCCAGAAACCTAAGAAGGACAAAGTAGCACTTTTTCCTTCCCTTCTGCCATGAAGACCTTCATGTGAAAAGTGTCCTGACTGATACACAGAAGGAAGAACGCTAACCCTGGGATGCAGAAAAAATACAAACATGACCTTCCAAGTTCTCCCTGCATAGTACCATTAATTATAATATTTTTGTTCTGCCATCATACTTAGTTGTCCATAAAAGCACATGGATCTCCCTAATTCTTTTAATTTTAATTTATTTTAAAATCAAAACAAAAGAAAAGATGGTAATGACACAGAATTTCAAAAAAAATAGTAGGAAATTGTCGGTCTTTATTTGCTATGTCTCTCATATCACATAAAGATACCATATCTTGATACTTTCTTTTTGCAAAGGGACTCAGCAATGAGCTTAGTGGTGAGTGAGGAAAGGAAATTTTTTGCCCCGTTACACAATAACATGAAAGAATGTTAATTAAGGATACTTTTTGTACTATGTGGGTACTGTACCCAAATAAGATCAAGCCCTTTTTGGTTCAAATATGGAATTGTCTAAATTTTTTATTGATTGGTTAAGCTAGCTAACCTCCATTTAGATATTTCCTTTTAACTTCACTGATACAGTGTATTTTAGAAAATGCCTTAAATCTTTAAAGGTGAAATTCTGTGGTGCATCTCAATTAGAGCAGGCCAGCTGTGCCCCTGGTGAGGATGATGGGTGTAATGAAGATGACCCGCAGGCTGTACTGGGACGCAGCTCTGTCTTCTCAAAGTCATGAAAAGTTGATGCCATCAGGAAATTTTGAACAACTACGGGAGCACTCATTTAACTAATTAACGGTATTAAAATTCTTACCTTGAAACGGGATCATCAAAATGTGTCACAACCAGTTAATTTGTTATCAAATGGCTCTTCGCATTAGCTTGCCCAAACACCCTGCTTAGCAGATGGCAGAGGTCCGCAAGGTCAAATGTGAGGAATATTAAATGCTGAGCTTCTGAACATCTGGATGGTTTTAAAAAAAGAAAAAAGAAAGGTAAATCTATGTTGGTGTTATTAGTTCTCTTTCACGTTAACATGAAACAGTACAGTTTCTTGTGAGTCAGTCAGGGGGATTTTGATTTTGACAGAATAGATCACAAAAGGGGAAATGCCTCAGAGCATCAGTCCTCCTTTGCCCAATACACCTGCGCAGGTGATTTATTTGCTGCATCCTCCAGCAATGAGCAGCCTGATGATGATAGAAGTCATCTGCATAGCCACAAGCACCATCTGTGCAGGAGTCAGGCTAATGAGCAAAGTATGTAGGGGCTGGCAAGGGACAGGAGAAGTGACAGGAGAGGGCAAGGTGGTAGGATTTAACTCCCAGCCATCCAGAAGTAGACCTTCAAACAGCACAGTGAATCCCAGCAATGACTGTGCACTTGGCTTACAAAGGGAGCTGTTTTAGACTCCTAAGGCTTCCACCTATTGCAGACCTACTCTTTCCAAATCTCTAGTACTGCACTCAGAAAGTACAGCAATATCCTCAGATAAATTTAATGGTCAGCCAACGATGAGATGATCTGATAGAAGAGGTAAGATGCTGAGATCATCCATCTTTACATCACAGGTTGAGTACAAGGCTCCTTGAAGGGTGTCATATAAGCTACCAACAGAAGCCTTATTTGGAGTTCTTAGAATTGACAAATCTTGAATTTGCTAAATTTTAACAAGATCTTTGGTGATTCATATTTATATAAATGTGTTAAATTTCCTGAATCATGGTGTCGCTTTCTGTGAAAAATTAATAGTAGATGAGTGAAGATGAAAGGCATTGTGTGTTTCATTCTTTCAGTCATTCAGTAAGAGCTCATGGAATGCTTTAGAATTGATGTCCTGCTAGCACATAATGGTAAATCATTACAGAAGAGCCTCTATTCTTATAGGGCTTAAATAATACATGAGTCATATCATTACATATACACCTGTGGAATAACCCACCATGATAGAACCCAAAATGGCAATTCCTTCTTCACCTATCTTTTCTCTGACAAAATTCTTCAGTGGGTTACAAGATTGCTTAGGATACAGAACTGAACACTGATACATCTTCTGTAGGTCTTTGTGAATCCCTATGTCCTTCTCAAGAATCCTTATATATAAGGATTCTTGAGAGGGACATAGATAATATATATCTAATTATGCAAAGGAATTTATTAGGTAAACTTACAGGATCAGAGGCAAGGGACCTTCCAGCTGTGTCCTGGAGAACCAGAGGATCCAGCAGCTGCTGAGAAAAGATGCCGGGGTCCCAGAGTGAGAGGGATCGATGACATGGCAGCAGTTCAAGGGTAAAGGCCAGGAAGCTCACTGCAGTGTCGCTGCTGCTAGTCTGTATTGGGAGCTTGATGGAACTGGAGATCTCAAGACTGAATGTAAAAGCAATAACAGCAAAGGATGCCAACATTGAGAAATCCTGGTAGCTCTTCAAAGCAGCTCATTTCCTTCTTCTGGCCATTTTCATTTTACTCAGGTTACAAGCTCTTTGGCCGATGCTGCACACACCTGGCATAGGTCTTCTGTCTTCAGTTTGCAGTCCTGCACTTCAAGCATACAAAGACACACCCAGAACTATGCTGTACGAACTAAGTTTTTCTTAACGCACTCAAGTGGGCATATCACGACTAATAGTAACAAAGATAAAGGATTGCTGTGGTTAATTGGTTTTCTGGACTGGAGCTACACCAGACTTTATAACATTTTCTTAGTCTTGTACTACTCTTGACCAACTGTCTAAAATTTTTGAAATGCTTATTTTTCTACCCACATGCTTCTTACCTCTTTAGTGGCAGTAACTCTTCACTTTTTAGGTTTAGCTCAAGCATCTAGTTTTCTTTTACTGCTCTGGGTAGAACAGATTTCTTAGTTGCAAGATTCATAATTTCAAAATTATCTTGAACTTAATCATCATTTTGTTACCTAAAGTTTATCACTGTTAGGAGATACAAGCTCTGTGAAACTGTAGATCATTCCTTTCTTTTTCACAACAGCTTTATTGAGATACAATTCCTGCACCATGGAACACACCCATTCAAAGTGTACAATTTGCTGGCTTTTGGCATATAAACTGACTTGACCAACTTCCATCACAATCCACTTTAGAGCATCTCCACTGGTCTAAAATACTCCCCATTTCTTAGCTGTTGTTCCCCAAGCCCCTGATCCCCATCCAGCCATAGGCTACTGCTAACCTATCTCTGGTGTCAGTAGATGTGTCCAGCATTGTAGATGTTTTGCACAAAGGAACCATGAGCTACCTGGTCCTTTGTGACTGGCTTCCTTCAGCTTGTTTCCAACCCCATCTGTGCTAGAGCAGGAATCAATACTCTGCTTCTCCACTCAGGCCATCTTTCAGTGACCCATCTACCTACCAATGGACATTTGGGTGGTTTGCACCTTGGGACTAGTGTGAATCAAACTGTTAGGAACATGTCTTTAGATCATGCTTGATTGAGTTGTTTTATCTTCAGTGATTGAGTCTTCCACCTGTGATTGGGTCAATAGAAAGTTACTGTAAAAGTTAATCTATATTAGGTTGAATTAATGCTCCCAGTCCTCTTGGGAAAGGAGAGCAGCAGAGACAAATAGAGTTCTAGAAACCATTTAATGAATTTAGTGACAGTAAGTCAGGGCACATAACAGAGGCTGCATAGCAGAGAGTAGCATACTATGAGTACTTAGATACATTGCCGTAAAGACAAATATTTAAGAATCTTGCCATAGTAATTTTGATATTTCTTTGGCTCAAGAATTCACTTGTGTAAAATATTAATTAACATCACACAATGCTAATTAACTAGAGCACAGTAGTTAAGAGCTGACATTTATCTGGGCGGCCCTAATTTCACTTTATGGGAATCCTGGATATTCCTCCAAACTCTGGCTCCTAAAGCCTTCACTCCAGGTATGAAACATTTCACGGGGCTTGAGGAGAATGGAATTATAATTACTATTCTACAAGTGCCAAAAGTCTAGTTAATCAAGCATTAGCAAATTGACATAATAACTTTCAAACCTCTGATTTCCCTCAAACAAATTTAACCAACCTGGAGATGTCAATAAAATATCACTCTTTATGTACCATCATCTCTGCTTCTATGTGTGTGCTACCAAGGTGAATGGTGCTCAGGGCTGTAACTATCTCTTCTTAGAGTACATAGAAGGATGTCTAGGTGGACCTCATGTTCTGTATAGGCTCATTTTTCACAATGAACTCATCCAGTGCTAACATGAAGATGTCTTTAAGAATTATTGATTTATTAAATGAAGGCATTAAGTAATTCTGTTTACTTCTGTATCTTTGGGGGCATATATCTCTACTATCAAGCCCAGGTTGAGCATAGAGAAGGCTCATAAAGACACAAACGCTAATAAAGAAACAAACGTTTACATCAGTGAGTGGAATTACAACTAAACGAGTCTCATTACTTTTAGCTCAGAAGTATTCCCAATGACAATATATATCTGCAAAAGCAGCAGTTGATGTCTTGATACACAATAAGATGAAACACATATTTTGGGTCTTATATAACAATAGTACAATATTTTTTCAGGTAATAAGTGAATGTGTTCCTTAAATGTTTCACTAGTTTCATCTCAGTAAGGAAAATAAAAATAAAAATTATTAACAGAATATTGATCCTTTAAAGAAAATTCTAGATAAGGTTTGATGTAATGTGAATTATTTTATAGGACAGTTTGTTGATTTTGTACTAATGAATAAGTAATCCCAAGGGTACATATTTCCTGCATGAATCATCAGATAGACAACTGAACGGTTACATGGGAGAAAAACAATGCTAGTAAGAGGGAAGGGAAAATGGTACATACTAAGCAGCATGTAAGTAACTCTTCTCTGGGAAACAGTGAACTGAGAAAGGCGCTACGGACTGCTAGTAAAGAGTTTCTCCCCCATCTTTTTACTCCCTGTACTCTGCTAATTGCATTTATTTTCCTTAGGGAATCATCCTGAATTAATTGACTTGTTCATGTTTCTCAAAAGGGTTTTGCATCATTCCTTTTATTCCAGGAGTGAATGACTGGCTGAAGCTTGAGCAAACATAGCCAATAAGACTTACAATCCATCTTCATTATGTGTGGCTTTCCTGTTTGTAAATTTACTTATATAAATTTTCTGAAAATTTATTTCTAACCCAAAAATATACTTACGGCGATTTCTTCACTATTTGCAAACATGGGCAGAGTGACAAAAATATTGAGGCCATGGTGCACGTGTTGCTGAAACAGGTGGAACAAAGCATGGTTGAGTTATATACTCTCATATATAAGTCTCACACGTAGTCTCATGCTATAAGTGCACTTTCCAGGTCCTTTGGTGCCATGCTTTTCACATTTCTGCCTTTGTGTGTGTGTGTGTATGTGTGTGTGTGTGTGCATGTATGTGTGTGCCTGTGTGTGTGGTTTGAATTTTTAAAATGACTACAACTCTAGTGCTTAAGAGCTGGTTAGGGTTCTGGAGGAGAAGGAGGCTCTGATGTGTTTCATGAACAAAGTAGTTGATTAGATATGCTTTGCCCAAGCATGAGATGAAGTGCTGCTGGCTTTGAATTTAGTATTAAGGAATGTACTACAGATGTGTGCATGCATATGAATCACATATAGCATAGAAGTGTGTATTTATATACACAGGGGCTCCCAGAACTCTAAACCTGTATTATTGCATTTTGCATTTGATTATTGGTTCAATATTGGCTAATTCAGGATTTGGGGCAATGTTATAGGAAAAAAAAAGTATCATAAATAAAATAAATTGTATTTCCACAAAGTTTTGTTTGTCCTAATTGGATCATAATCTTCTTTTGTCTAATATATCATTGATAGCACAATAAAACCTTGGAATGCTAGTAACTTGTTCTGCAATTGTTGTGCAAAATGAGTAAACATTTCTAATAAATATTACTAGATAAATGAGCAATATCTTGCAACATGAGTAGTATATGAAACTGAATACTACATGATCACAGCTGAGCCAATGGTTCCTTTCTCTCTCTCTCTCTCTCTCTCTCTCTCTCTCTATTTCTATCTCTGTCTGTCTCTCTCACTGTGGGATTGTCAGTGGTCATCTCCCAACAAAGGAGAAGGAAAAATGGCAGAGGAATTCCTCACTTCAAATGAGACTAGGGAGATGTGTAAATTGTGGGAAGCAGTGCAAAGTTTTGTAGAAAAGCACTACATGAACAAGGCTGTAGCAGTACCAACGACAAATCTGTTTAATGACAATGCAAAGTCACATTTCCACAAAATCTTCAAAGGGAGGAAAAGTAAGTGCCATTGGATAGCTTGTTTGTTAAGTGTGTATGAAAATAAAAAGATTCCATGGAGCCAATAGATATCAGTGATCGTTTTAATGATAGTGAAAGTCATCCTATACAATGATCTTCCCTCACACTAGCCACCATGGTTTTCAGAGATAAGTGTATTTTATTTTGTTTATTTTCATTTATATTTTGTATTTCCTTTATTATTTTGTATTATGTTACAGTATTATAATCATTTTTATATGAGTATTTTTGGGTTGTGTAACAAATCATCCAAGTTTCCGTTATCTCTTGTATATAACTTCACACTGGTATACAGAGGCTTTGGATTATGAGTATGATTCTGGAATGAATTATGCTTACAAACCAAGGTTTTACTGTATTGCATATAAACCCAGTGTTATTGGTAGCCATCTTGCTAAATTCAGAGCAAGACTTTCTGAGACTAGAACAAACATAAAGAAGTTACAGGAGAGAGAGACAGAGAGACAGAGAGAGAGACAGAGAGAGAGAGAGGAAGGAGAAGAAAAGGAGATGTAGGAGGAGGGGAAGAAAGAGAAGGAGGAAAAGAGAAAAGAATTACAAATGAAGTCTCCAAGAACTGGTGCATTTGAACCCCTGGGTTTTAGCAGGGCTTAAAATATTTACTTTGGCTTTTGTTTCAGTTCCATAAGCAAATATGACACCCCTTATCTTTATTATTTTATTTATTTTTCTTATGTATTTGGAGTTAAGTTTCTGTTATTTATAAATGAAAGAGCCATGAAGCAAAAGATAAACTCTGAAGTTGACCACAGAACCTGGTGTCCACATCTTTTTTAGTTACAAGATTTTAACTAATTGTTTACAAAGGATTTAGGTTAGTGATATGTCAGGCAGAATTGAGCAATTGAAAAGAAAATAGAAACCATAAACACTTTGAAGCATGTTTTAAAGTTATATTGTTTTAAAGTTTTTAGAAGAGAAATACAGATTAATGTTCCTGAGAGAGTTAACAACAGATTTACAGTATATTTTTACTTTGTTACAGTTAAGGACAGTTCACTTTTAATTAGGTTGATTTATTAAAATATTATATATTTGGGGATTAAAATATAACTCATTCTTCTACTTACCAACTCTGTGATCCTAACTTTCAAGCTTCATTTTTTCTGAGATCTCAAGTAGGCATATACTGTGTTCTTATATTCATACAGTGCAGGTAGTCAGATTTTTCTTGGCAGAAGGTAAAATTGTTGTAGGAGTTTATTAGGTGAATTAATATGCTCAAGACTAAAAATGAATTCATAATCACGGACATTATTACAAATATCTGTTCATTTTATATCAGTTAGTTCATCTTTATAAATGTATATACTATATGGTAATATAATATCAAAAGCAAAATCTGTGAATTTACCATGTTTGCAGTAAATATTTATTCTATATCTCTTTGGTTCCAGATGTTATAAGACTTACTTGAGGTGGTATAAGATAAAATGATATAATCCATCTTTTTAAGGTGTTTTGCAATCAACAGAAATTATAAATATGTAGATAAATATGACTCAAGGCAGATTTATTTAACGACCATATTAGAAATAGAAGAAGTTGCATCTGAGATGGCTCCTAAAGAATGAACATACATTTGTTGGATAATAGGAGTTCCAGATGGGGTTGTGGAATCCACTTGAACACTATGGGTGGTCAAAAGGATTGAGATGGAGTCGTTCTTGGAATGGCAAGTGTCATAAAGTTTTTTAGCAGTCAAGAAACTGAAGGATGTTTGAAGATGTTTAAGGGTTAAACTGTTTCATGGCCTGATCTCTGACATGTTGTGGGCTTGGTTTTGTCACCATAGAACCATTTTGTAACAATCTCTACCTTCCCAAATTTTCAACTCTAATCAGCATCCCTTTTCAATTTGCATTTCTTCTCAGATATGAAAGAGATATTTGAGGTATAATTCATATAAGCGTGTGTGTCTTGTTAATCTCTCTTCCAAACTGTTTGATCTGCACATTTTAAAAATTAGAAATCACAATTATTAATGTTACCATCTTATACTTTCCTATGAATATGTTTTGTTTTGTTTCTCACCTGATTCCTCCCCAAATTAATATTGTCTTTTTAAAATATTTTTCCAACTATACCTAAAACTCATACAGATACTCCTATTTCCTGGCCCCTGTTTGAAAGCTAACTAGAACATCACAAATGAGAACAAGGTGGAGATAGTGATTCCAGAGGTTACTTTTTGTTGTTATTTATTATTTGCTCAAGACCATAGTACTAAAAATTGGTTTGATAGACATGCATCAGGAATATTTTTTCTAGTTTCTCCATTTCTACACTATACTTTCCTTCCTTTTCCACATGAACATGTCAAAACAGTGAATTGCATTAAGAGAGTCAAACTTACATCTGATCAAACCTGAGAGGTAATAGTTATACTGGATGCTGAAGTCTACTTTATTCACTGTGTTGAAAACATTTGGGGCTGGGTTACAAAAGAAGAGTTGAAAAACTAATGGAAGAAAAAATCTAGACAAAACTGTAAATTATTGTTGCACTTCTTAACATCCCACTGCTTAGCCTTTGCCAAAATCCTAAGTGTTGATTGTGTGGTGGTGGCTGAAATTCTGCACATTCACATGTTTAATCCTTCCTGTTCCCCATGACTTTCTTTTTATAACAGAAACAGCAGAAATGGATTAGGATGGACTCATTCATAGACTTTGCATCTGCTTTAATATCATTTAGTGAGCTCTACCGAGGAAGAATTAGTTTTGTGTTTGAATATCCTAAACGAGACACAGAAGGATCTCAGCAAGTCCTAGAGCAGAAATGACTTAACATGCTTGAAAGCTTCTTTGACAAACAACAACCCAGAACGTGCACTGCTGTGTGCATCAACAGATAAAAAAGACAGATGTTGGACTGGCCTCCTCCCTCCCTCTGGAATGAGGCTGTTGGAGGTGGGGGCTCTTTCCTGCAGCTGTTCCCCACTGGTCAGGTGGGAAGCTGGGCCGTGCAGGCATCACAGTAGGCACAGCAGTAAATCAGATAGCATCTCTTCTGGATGGAGGCCAAGTTGCCCTTAACAACGTTAGGTACAGCTCCCTGGTAGCTCAGGGAGAAGGAATCCATTTCAATCACTTTCACGAACATCCCTAAAATTCTGCTTTTTTGGCAGGAGGTGATGTGTGTTGTAGTAACTTCCTGCTGAAGTTAAAAAAAAAAAAAGAGGAGAAAAAAAGCCTTACACTCATTTTAGCAGACTCTGACACTGCTAGAAAATAGGTGCTAGGCTAGGATTTATATGGTGAGGTCTGCCTTCATCGGTATTTTCTTCTCTGCCCACTTGCAAAGCAGGTAATTCCAACATTTGTAGTTGCGGGATAGAAGACTTTATGAATTAAAACAAGTCTGGTGCGACTCACATGGTGTGTAGCTCATCCTTGTAAGAAATGTTCTGTGGAACCAAGTGAACCTCTGTGAACCTGCAGATAACTCATCTGTGCGAACAATCTGTCTGGTTGATATGTGTGGATGAGAGGAAATCTGGACCAGATTATTGGTTATACAGTCCTGTGGAACATTTTTGGAGTTTTTTTTTTTTTTTTTTGTCTGATAAATCTAGGCTAAAATCTTAGCCACACTACTAGGTATCAATGTAAATTTGAGACGCCCTCTCCAAGTCTTTAGTGTCACTATGAAATAAGGGCATTATTCTTCACACTATTAGGAGTACTTCATGAGACAGTACAAAAACGCTTAAGTTTTCTATTGCTGTTGTAACAAAGTGTCACGAACAGTACTGTAAAGCAACAGAATTTTATTTTATCACAGTTCTGGAGGTCAGAAATCTTAAAATGAGCCCAGTAAGTCTAAAATCTAAGTACAAGAAGAGAAGACTTCCTCTCGAGTTTCCAGGAAAGAATCTACTCCTTGCCTCTTCTAGCTTTAGATCACTACAAATTTTGCCTCTATTCTCTCATTGCTTTCTATTAAAAGCACTCTTGTGATTACATAGGCCCAACCAGGATAACCTACCAACTTAAGGCCATTAACTTAATCACATCTATGCAGTTCGCTTTGTGACATAAGATGCTGTATGTCCAGATCGCAGATGTTAGGATGTGTGCATCTTTGCTGTCCACTAAGCAGCCTGTCATAGGTACAAATTGCAGGTATTAGCAGAAATAGGCATGTAATAAATTTCAGTTCTTATCTCCTATCAGAACTGGAGGCAAGATGGACTTAATGATTCTTTTCACCAATTTATCATAATCTGAACAATTCTCAGAGGCAAATAGAAGAAACACTGATGAAATCATTAAAAGTAAAATAAAAAAGGCTCAAAGTTCAAAGAAAGCAGAGTTATTATATCTATGCTATGTATTTGTTTCCTTTGGTGAATGTTTAATGTGTGGTGGGTATTATTTTTCTGAGTTGTGTTTGGGAAGTATCTGAAAGAAAAGAAAGTTATGTAGCTAATTGCAACTATAAAACCATATTGGGTAAAGAGGGATTTTTCCACTCAATGTGTCAGGAAACTAGTTACAGAGAAGCCATTTGGTTTTTGAGAACAATAACGACAATGAGAGTGATCCAGGATTTCAGAGTTCATGAGAATATAGGCCTTGTGATGTGAAGAAGTTGGAAAGTTGGAACTGCTAGATATTTTCAGCCTCTGATTTAATATTCTTTCAAATTGCACTGACATCATAATCATTTATCTTCAAGGAAAGCAAAGGGAGGCCAAAATAGTTTCAGTTTCTCGTTTTAATGGTGAATTCCTATCCTTTTGCTGATGTCGGCTTAAAGTGATAATTCATGCTGCCATCACGTGAAATGAACCAACTAAATCAAAATATTTTTTCATAGGGGAGTAGCCTCAGGAAGTGAAAAAAAGCAGCATGCTGGACTTCTCATTCTAAGCTATTTTTGGATGGCATTCTTCATGGATCAACATAAAGTTAACTTCTACAACAAAACTTTCTGAAGAATGCAGAAAAAATATGCAGAAGCCCACCCCTACTTAATAGAAATGGCCAGCTCACTGCATCTGACTTAATTATATAAACTATAGACCTTATTCTTCTTATCATAGTAGCTATCAGGATTGGTAATTATGGATGCAATGCACGATTCATTACCTATTCTTTTAGTGATTTCAGCAGGACCTTTAACAAACTTACTATTCATTCATTCACTTATTCATTTAGTGTTTCATTTTTCAACAATCAACTTGTAAATTCACTCATTCAACAAAACTACATTAAATAATTTATTTATGCTCATGTTAAATTAAACAGCACAGATTCCAAAGTAAATCAACTACATACACACTCTAGAAACTAGCTATCCGTTGCTTCATTTTTCAGATGAAACAGGAAATTCTGATGTAAAACAAAGGAACAGAAGTGGAAGATTTTGTTGATAATTCATTAATGATAATTTAAAAATAGGCAGATAAATTGTGATAACTAAGAAACTAATTGAGATGATTAGGAATCTGATTTCATACCACACTAATGTGCAGGACTGTGCCCCCAATTATTCACATCTCAATCTTAACTTTAATGTTACTAGACTCAGAAAAATGTAGATTTTACCCTCCAATTTTTTATGCTGGTCAACACTAAAAGGAATTGTCTCTTAATTTATCTGGCTGTCAAATTGTGAGTGCTAGCTCTGGTCTGAAATAGGAGTTGTTGAATTTCTCTGGATTTTTACATAAGGTCAGAGTAACTGTATCTAAAATGATAGGTTCTGACCTTATTCTTAAGGGGAGGCCTGGCTGGTATACCATATAGATAAGAAAACCTGCTCTTTGACTAATGAAATGGCTGAAAGTATTTAGCATAAACCTGAGACAAATGGACTGCTGGTCCTTGGATTTTCCTAATCTGGTCGCCATTTGCATTTCTGAAACCTAAAAAACTCCCATCCCAACCTAATTTACCTCTACATTGAGAGTATATTTTGCTTTCCTCTATAATCATATTGATCTATGCTTTTTTCTTTCATTTTCCCAGTATTTTCTATCTATTTTTGCTTTTACTTCTGCAAGCATCTTTGTTTACTGACTCTCTCATCCTTCCAGTATTACCTGATGGAAGCACAGATAACAATGTAAAACCCTTTTAAAGTAGTTAAAGTACTACTCTCCTCCCTGTGTGTTGAATGTACAGTCATCTAAAAACTTATTAAAATCAGGAGAATTGTCTTTCATGTTTTCCTACCTCCCATTTCACTAACTCCAAAATTGAACTGATGAATTTGTTAACAGACTGATTGAAAGCCTTTTTTTTTTTTTTTTTTTTTTTTTGGCAGCTGGTATGATACAATGGCCACTGATTGCCGTATACAGTTCCTTGTTCTCTGCAAAATTCTGCATCTATAATGCAAAAGACTCCAAAATTATAATGCTCTTCATCTCATTTGCAGGGAATACTTGAACTTTTATATGCAGCTATCAGTGACTTCTAACCAGAGGCAAAATAAAAGAATATTCCTAATGATGATAAGTTGTTATATTAATACTCAAAGTAAGAAATTAGAAATAGACACTAGGAAAAAAAATCAGAATCCAGCAAGAACAAATAAAATGAGACAAACAAGCCAAAACTAAACAAAATTTCAACTGAATTCCTAGGAATGCTGTTATGATTGATTATAAGTGGTGTTCCAGACACTTCAAAATACTTCCTGTGCACTAATTAAACTATTTTACACAATAACTTTATAATGTAAGCATCATCTTTTCTTCAGAATTTTGAGATACAGAGGATAAGTAAGTTTGTTCTAGCTCACATAGATTTGAGTTGAGAAGGAGTTTGGAGATGGTAAGTTATAAGAAAAATGGCACTGATATTAAGTCTATACCCATGTTTTAGGTTAAGTGAGTACAAATAACTTATCTTCAAACATTTTCATATCCGATCCAGAAAAAGTTAACAAAATAAAAGTTCTACTTCCAATGATTTTGGTCTTGAGACTGACATCACTTGTAACTTCGGGTAGTTAAGGAGAGAATCTCTTTCACTAGGAAACCAAGGATTGATTATGGAGAACCAACTGTTTATTTAAAATTTCAGATTTTTGATACTTATGGTGGCTGATTCTGCCCTTGAAATAGTTGACTTTTAAGTCTGGACAAACATATTTACCTGCAAAGACTTAATTGCTTTTTAAGTGAGATACAGGAGAGGAGATACCAACAAACTGAGAAATAATTATGAGGGCCTTTCTAATCAGCGCTCCCTCTGTCAGTTAAGTGTGTGTGCATGTGTGTACGTGTCATTCATCTGGAATAATTATGTTGACTTTTGGTTCTGCTTTGGAAGCTGAGGAATGTATAGAGTTTTGGAATTCCTTTCATGTGGAAGGAATTTGGCTCCTGAAGATAGCTGACCGTGGACACTTTACAGAGGAAGATATCTCACAAGCAAGAGGCCCAATTTCAGAGTGCTTATGTAATGTTGGTAAAAGCACCAAATGCAATGTTTTCTATGACTTTGACCAGTGCTTTTTGGACCAAGATAAAAACAAGAAATAAATTGCACTTTTACTAGTTTAAATGTATTTTTTTAGGACACAAAACTTGGTGAATAGTCCTACAGCATCTGAATATCAAACTTTCTTGGTGTTCCTGTGGTACTTTCTACCCCCAGAAAAGTATATATATGAAGATTATTCTGTGTCACAGGAATGATAAAAATACCAGGTAAAGAAAAAGTACATGACACTTATTTTGGTATTGGCATTTATTGATACCTAGTGATCAATAGACAAATTGCTGGGTTAACAGATTGATACATGATTGAAATGCTTTTGTCTAGATTTGGAGTAAAATCAGTTATCATTCTGTGAGATCCAGCGCTCTCAAATATTTAGCTCCTATTTTTAGATTCCTATGAAATCTATAATCACGTTCTCTACAGATTGCTGGAGAAAGGAAGAGACTTCAGTCCTGTATTTCGTTAATTGTCTGAATAGGAGCCTTAGAGCGCTGGTCATTAATAGCCACCGTGACGGCACCACAAGTGGGGTTCAGTGAACAAAGACAGGAGAAATTGTAGCAGAATCCCATTTGTTTTTATTTCTTTTGCTGTCAAATTCTGTCACTCTGCCACTCAAAACCTCCCCAGTGGCCTCCCATCGAATCCGTGGTAAGGTCCCTACCTCCATTGGTTTCTGTTTACATTGTGGTTCTCACCTCCCATGCACCGCTAGGCTCTTAGTCTCTTTTCTGGGCCTTTCACTGGCTCTGCCGGGGAGTCTCCATCTCTTCCGTTCTTGGCGGGTCCCTTTTCCGTCTTCAGGTCTCATCACTTTCCAATCAGGCAGTCAGTCACTTAGCGTCTGCTTATCGCAGTTTACTTCTGCATCAACATTGCTGTCTTGAAGACAAAATATGTTTACCTTCCGGTGGAGCCAGTCTGAGCTTCAGTCATCCACTCCTGAAACAACAAATGTCGAGGTAAGTAAAGAAGGCATTGGCAAGTTCCTCCTCCGGCTCTGCTGTTCTGTCCTTCAAGCCTTCAAGAAATTCCAGGGAGCACAGAGCTTTCTCTACTGCGCCCCTTCAGAGTCTAATTATTGCTCTACATGTAACAGAAACACATAAAGAAAATATTCAGTGATCACCATCTGTAATTATGTTATCTATAATCTTGAAAAAATCTCCATCCTCTTTTTCAGTTCTCTGATAAAGTGAACTTTGTTCTTTTTGCTATCGTATCTGTCATCAGTGCATGGCACATAGTAGCTGCTTCGAAAACATTTGCTAAGTAAATCACTTTGTCAAATAAGCTGATTAATTTCATGGTTTATCCATATCAAATCCATTTAGTGATTCTGTATATTATTGGACAGATGAAATAACTAAATATTAGAAAGAGTTAATGGGTTTTTCAAAACTAAAAAAAGCAAAAAAAATCACACAATTAGAATGTGCACTCATTGTACTTGGACATTTTTCTTCACAGTTGTACAAAGTAAATGTTGGATTATCCCGCTTCTAAAATACACCTGCAGTGTTACAAAGCTATACTAAAGTGCTGAGAGCGCAGGCTATGAAGATAGGTTGCCTTAGTTCAAGTTCTCACTCCCACAGATTTTACTTGTGTGATTTGGCCTTAACTTTCTCATTTATAAAATCATTGTGATTTGAGGATTCAATGAGTAAATATGTCTAAAGTATTTGCACCAGTATTTGGCACATAACAAGTATGTTATAAACACTATGTTTTTACTGTTATCATAATTATTACTGTCATGCTCTCGGAGCAGCTGGGACCAGGGGTGTTTTCCAGGCTCTTATTTGTTTCAGTTAATGAATTGGTCAGGAGAATTGGTGGACGTGAAAGATTACCATTTACTGTAGGGCAAAAATCAGAAAAAGAAAAGAACAGAAGTGCAAAAGGCATGCTCAGGGGTAAACGAGTGCTTCAAAGGAAAGAAGAAAAGAAGATTCATTCTGCAAGCAGAAGAGACCACTGCAAGAACGAGAGGTCAGTGGTGCAAAATCAGGTGCTGCCATTCTGGTACGTCTTCTCTGATGGTTGATCTGTTGGATCTTGTGCTAGAACACTGACATCAGGTGCCAGGTTCAGTGTGTTCACCTATCAGAAGTTTGGCACCGGGTATAAAACTCAGCTTGATCTCATGCCAGGCTCTGGTAAGCTGTTCTGTGCCTGTGGTTAATAAGTCTCCCCAACTGGTAGGCTGTGCCCAGTTGCTCCAGGCATGTCACTATGCCCCAGTCTCCTGCTATAACACTACTGTATATTTAGGGATGGCTCAGTATCTAAAAATTAAATGTTATATGTAAACTACTAGAAATATTTTATGTGTAATATTTATCAGAACATTAACATGTATGTATCCACATTATGAAGTTATCAATAGCTATCAATTTTCACTATGAGAATGGGAATTTTATTCTGACTTAGTGACTTACTTGAGTATTGTGAACTTTTGCTTTTAACTTAGAAAAAAGATCTCTCTGAAATAAAAAGAAAATATACAGTTTAGAATTGGAGAGTACCTTAGAGAAGATTTAAGCCAACTCCCTTTCTCTCTGTCTCTCTCTCTCTTGCAGTGCTGGGAATTGAACCAGGACCTTATCAATCAGTGGGCTCTTTAATTTTAAATTTTACCTCTTAAATCTTCAGCTCTATTTTTTTTAACAAAGGTCACTCTAAGTCACTCAATTGCCCACACTGAGCTCAAACTTGCCACCCTCCTAACTCAGCCTCCAAAGTACTAGGGTGATGGGCTTGTGTGACCATACTCAGTTGTCTTTTCTGAAGTAAGAAAACTGGTGAGAACAGGGATATGGGGCTTTATTTAAGATCATGTAAGCAATTAATCCTTGAACAAGAAAAGCGCTGAAACACTCACATCCTGTCCTGATAATCTCTAGCCTCAGCAGGTGGCTATGGAGCCAACCTACTGCTGTGAATGAGAGCAGCTTTTCTAGTAAGCTGGTTATCAAACTGTGGGAAATATTTCTCCACTGCTCTTTGCAAATGGAGATTCACCCAGTGCTCTTCAGTAGGCTCATGTCCAACCATCTACCAACAAAAGCCATCATGATGATTCCATGGGAAGATAGCGAAGTGTCTGATTCTTCTGGGTTAATCTGAGGTCATGGGAAGCAGTGCATCTTTGGAAGAAATTAAAGATATTGAAGGATGTGAGAAAGATGTGAAAGAATTTGCCTTCTCTGTTGCCTCTGAAACTGTAATTAGTGGCCTGAAGCTACTTGCCACAGCAGTCTGGGCCTTCCTACAGCCTACAGCTGTCTTCTTTTTATAGGAAGAGCTATATAAGGCAGGCAAACCACATGGACTTCCTCTGAGCCAGTTGAGACTTTTTGTCAATACCATCTTTAATCTTGCTCAGGGCCTTCAGAAACTCTGAGAAGATATCTTATCAAAGAGAAAACCAAAGGAAGCTTCTGATGTTAGTATTTCCCCAACAACCTTCTGGAATCTAAAACATGGAGCCTGATTTCTGACAGTCACTATGCACTTTGCACCGATGTTTTCTCTCTGACAGTGACTCCATAATATCTTCAGGCTGTGTGGATAAAAGCCAAACAGAGTTTTGACCTTTGCCCTATGTTTTCAGGAGTCGAAGAGCCATGTCATCCTTGTGAACATATAAATACTACTTGCTCTTCTTTCCCTGGGGCAAATCTGAGAACTCAGATGTAAGAACAAAATGGTCAAATGACTGCTCTTCCCTTATTTTCAGCACAAGTATGAATATCAGTCTACTTTACCATCACAATGTCATAAATTACAGCAGTCGATTCAAGATTCTGGGTCACCATTTAATTATATCACGTGAAAACTAAACATGGCAATATTACCAGGATGATCACGGTCAAAGCTAAGCACCAAATTTGCTTGTGAGAGTATAATCCCAATACAGTACCTCTGAAGGAAACGCACTTTTAAGTGTAGTACATGTCCCTAGTGTGAGAGTGTTTGTGGTTGAAAATGAAACTTAGAGATCGACTTGTGTCAGGATTTTTTATTGTAGTCAAAAGAAATGTATACTTTTTAATATTAAGGAAACACTAGTAAAATTTTTTTCATTAACTGATTGACTTAAGAGCAATACCACAAAAAGTCACCAACAACAAGGCTGAGGGATGTTGTGAGTATGTGCAGAGCATGGGAAAGTGCCAGTTCTCCAAGGCAATGTCACTGAGTATGTTCGTATGTGTGGTAGCTGTTTGATGCACATTAACTCATTCAACCCTTGAGTCCCTAGCATGGGATAATGTTTACCATTATACTTAGTCTACAGATGAAGGGTCTGCAACAGAGTTTTTAAAGTTTTTGTCTGAGAACATTAAGTCATTAAATGGTAGACCTGAAATACCAAAGCAGGTGATGTAAGACACAGCAAAATCTTTTTGATGCCACCTCTGCCTCCATTTGCCACTATATAATGTTTCCTTCTCCATCTCCGTTGCTGTCACGAGGCATTAGATGCTGTGTGTTGTGAGCAAAATGGATTCTATGTCACTCCATTACTTTGAGCCATTTGTTTTAAATTCAAATATTGACTGTAAGAATTTGATTCTACCCATCTCAAGTCCATGTCCTGTCGCTGAGGAGGCTAAGAAGCAAGTCTCTGGGTTTTGATGGTGAGATTCAGAATAATACATTTTTTCCAACCAATAAATGGATTCATGTGCTTAGGCGACACTCATTGTTCTCTATGAGAGTAAAGGCTAATATCATTGAACGAAAAATCTAAATCCTACTTAGAGATTATCACACAGTTTTAACTCTGGATAGTACTAATTGGTTACAAATGTACATTACCTATGACCCTGCATTTAAAAGACATCATTTTGAATTGTACCCAATACATAAATAGTTTGTAATCAGAAAAAAACAAAAGAGAATAATTGGAAGATTTGAATGAATTCTGTTGAGGGCTAATACTATGGAATTTTACCTCTAATTCCTACAGTTTCTTCCAATATAAACTTGAAGTTAGATAATGTAGAAAGTGAATGGACAAAAAGGACTGGGAAAAAGAGAGAGTGAGATTTCTACTGCAGAAGGCTTTTGACATGGTCCAGTGACTGAGTCACAACTTCATGTTTCTTAATCTTGGCAATAGAATAAAGTCCTCAGCAGAAGGACTTTTTTCAAGTCCAAAAACATGACACTTCAGAGCTCTAACCATAACTTCTCTTTTTATGTCTATGGGATTTACAGTGTTTGCAGATGGAAGTAATTTAATACCATGGTGATCTTTCATCTAGCCTGTTTCCTTTCAGTGACCTTATGTTTACTATAAGAAAACACCAACAAGGTGTCTGATTTCTTCATGGAAAAATGGCAACTATTTAAAACAAAAGGATTTTGTCCAAGAGAATCATAAATCTTTCACTGTTTCTGTAATTTAACAAAAAAAGACTCATTTGTTCTGTAGGGAGTGTTTGCCTGCTAGACAAGGCCAGTTTGACTTTCTCATAAAAATTGCATTTTTTTGAGGTGGGGGAAGACAGCAGTAGAATAAAAAGTCACTGTTCTATCTATGGCAGGAGAATCAAATCCTTTAATTTCCATAGCTTTTCCTCGAACTGTCCCTAAGTTACCATTTGGAAAGAAAACCCTAGAATCCTTCCTGGCATTGCCCAGATTGCTTTGAAATAATAGCAGGTTCGTTTGCCCTTCACACATCTCTGCTTCAGCATTTGTGGTTCCTGCTGACTTTAAAGCCCATTCTGTGCCCCAGAAAGCAGTCTCTTCCTGGGAGGAGAAAAGCTGCTGGTAACCACAGTAACACACCTTTCCAGGGAATCTT